>SADC01001111.1:13912-62086 GCA_004194705.1 Ditylenchus dipsaci | reverse complement strand
TTTAAGCAATAAAAAGTCACGAAAAAAGAATTAGTTAAGAAGGAAGAAACAGAAAACAGAATTTCTTCATCACAGAAACAGAACAGAAAACATTATTTTTTGAAAACAGAACAGAACAGAATTTTGTTCTGTTTCTGTTTTTTAACCAGGACCCGTACTAAAAACAGAAAAAAATTAGACTTAATGCTAATTTGACCGGTCACCTTCCTTTCCGCAAACTCCTTTCCGCAAAACTCCTTTTCCGCAAAACTTCTTTCCGCAAAACTCCCTTCCGCAAAAACTCCTTCCGCAACCTCTTTCCGCAATTTTTTTTAAATAAGAGTTTTGGTCATATTTGTTTTAAATTATTTCAATTTTCCTTTTCGTTGTTTCTCAAAATGGTACTGGGTGTTATGGGGGCTTCTAGAATTCCCCGCGGTAAATTTTTTCCTGCGGCAAATTTACCTTCTTTATGGACGAGTAAATCTGAGGTGGGGGGTGGTGTGTCTTATTTTCGTGCCTCTTTAAAGGTTATCTTTACAATGAAGTTTTTGAAACTTTCTGTGAAAAAAGTGACGTAAGATAAATTTTAATTCGCTTGTTAAAATTTTGATTATATTTTTCTGTTGTGATAGTCATGTAACATACACTGTGAAAAAAGAGTTTTGCATCTGTGTTTCGGTGAGCTTTATTTCGTTCAAATAAATCAACATCAATAACACGCATAAATAAGCAACAATAGGCAAAAGACATTGAGAATTTATAGTAATTTTCCGGCGGTAATTTTTTGACCATGTTCTTTCGAGCATCTTTCATTTCGGCCTGAGAGAAATTAACTTTCCACGACGACAAACACTTTCGGCAAATCGGCAGACGAATACCCCGCAATCAAAGGTGTTGTTCTGCGCAGGAATATTCTAAAAATTGTAACTAGTCCACATATCTAGAAAGAATAGACCATACTTTTGGGCTAAAACAAGCCATTGCATCAATCTACTTCAGTGAAGCATCTTTCTATCGCGTATTTCTGCAGAAACTCCCTACAAAAATAGTCCTGGATTAGTAGCATCTAAAAAACTATCCTTGTCAAATCTAAATGTGGGATTGCCATCCCCGTGCAGTGAGTCAATAAAAGTTGATCATGCCCTCTTCAACGTTGATAACCTACAATAAAATTACGTTACAAGCCATGTATCGATTCGCTAAAGCATACCACTAGTGACCAATGACCCAGGGAGTGAATTGGAAGAGCAGAAGATCGAATTCGAATAGATCAACATTATTTGTCCAGTGAAGTACCTTCTTTGGCCCTTTCTGTTTCAATTGAGAGTAGAAGAGGGTATCGAAAGCATACACCTAATAATAATAGCTTCTTTCTCATAAAAGTGGATACTGAGATTACGTTGGCAAACCTTCGTTCTCATCACTTCGGTTGACAATAAGTTGGAGATATGTGTAGATCACGTTGTCATCAGAAGAGCCTCTCGGGTCAGGCATTCAAGATCTAGCTCTGTGTAGTTTTCTTCTAAAAATTCACTGTCACTGAACATTAGATAAAAAAGGTCTACCGATCGTATTTCCAGTGTAATCACTTCGATTTGCTTGTCCTTTTTCTTATCTTCTTTCATCTTTTTTCATTATTCTATCTTCTGCAGTTTTCTTCAGTCTTTCGAATGAATGAGAACTTGGCCAGGTGACGCTGAACATTGATTAAGAACTGAAGACGATCTTCCTTCTCTGGTTTCTTGATAGCATTGAAATCCTTCGTTAGCACTTTAAGATTTTCTTCACGCTTATCACATTTGTTCGACGAGGCTGTCTAATATTGTCAGCCGGATTGGCTTTGGCCCTCAAAATTTGTTATAAATGATAAATTCAAATACAACACAAACCTGAAATACAGCTGCCGCGTTCGTTCCTCTTCATCAATCAACCGGATCATAAATTGACTCAGGCACATCTTTGCTTTCGGGAATCTTGCGTTGAAAGCCTGGTGCCACCCCTCCATGTGATTATTTGTGCGCGGAAGACCAGAGAGAGCTGCCTTATTCTGGTTCCAGTCAGCAATTGGAAATAGCGGATCCTTGATCGACTTCCCACACTTTCGGCCCCGGATGTAGGTACGCTCAAAATATTTGAGGTAATCTAAAAAAAAATATTTTTTCGAAAATTTATCTTTAGCCCAAGGTAAATCTTTTTATTTTTAAATGAAAAATACCGTCCAAATTTGTCGACAAATCTACCACGATTTCATGAACACGCTAGCAGTTCCTCTCTGACTTCTTCGAAACCCATTTCGACTTGTTTAGTAGGAAGGAAAAAAGAGCAACAAGAGATCTGAAGAGCACTCGAGCGGACTCCTCATTGTAAGCTGGCCGAAGCTGCTTCCACTGAACATGAGCAAACGCATTCTTTGAGAGGTGGAACAGGCAAAAATTCACACTCAATTGATCACCGAAGACATCAATGAGAGCATTGACCGGAGCAAGTTCAAAGTCTTAAGAAAGGGATTAAAATTAATGCGTGAATCAGAAACTTACCTGCCATAATGGATTCTGGGCCGATATTGCCGTCATAATCATGCAGTATTTGGAACATCCGCGTGTAAGTTTCTTCAACTTATTCTGGAGTAGAGCGTAGAAGCAAGGCAATGAGGAATCACAATAAATACATGATCGTAAAGAGCTGATAAAAGCTTTTCGGTGAGCAGAAGTATGTGCCGTCGATGGCCCAACTACGATACTTTCGAAGAAGACAATACCATTTCGGAAAGAAACGCAAAAATCACTGGCTCATTCGGCTGAGTAGTTCTGAAAAAGCGTGTACACACAATGAGTGATGTAAAAAACTACCTTGAATCGTGCAATAAAAACCTATGACCTTGCTTCGTGTTCTTAAAGCAATCAATCCAGGCAAATTTTGTCCACTGGCTTGTCAACACTCGATGCTCCAATTGGTTTGCGTATTTTCTGAACCATCTGCTGTAGGAGAGATCCGAAGGCAAAAATATCAGCTGTTCATCCGAGAGATTAGATTTGGCAGCTTCCACGATGAGACCAGACCTCATTCAATACTTCGCACTGCATCTTCTTTCACTTGCACGATGCGTTGACGTAGCTAAAAAATGCGTTACATAAGAAATAATGAAGAATATAACATGCCTGGAAATTGCTTTGACTTCTCCGACACGTGTGCGACTTTTTTTGCATCAGATCCTCAGTTGAGCCATATTTGGAGGTTGCTCTTCCACCACAGATTCTAACGCAACGCCAGTTCTGAACCGTCTTTACAGAATTTGAATAAGCTTTGTGCATTTCATAACCGTTACACATCACTAGCACATTTCTTTGCTCGTTTTGCTCATTGACGCCATTATCTATAAAATACAGTTAATACCAAAAAATTTTGACATAGAGAAAAAGCACACGCAAGAGCAAAAACATAGAACAAACAGAAACCGCATTTCACCCAGTACCATTTTAAGAAACAACGAAAGGAAAATTGAAATAATTTAAAACAAAAATATTGACCAAAACTCTTATTTAAAAAATTTTTGCGGAAAAGAGGTTTGCGGAAAGGAGTTTTGCGGAAAGGAGTTTTGCGAAAGAAGTTTTGCGGAAAGCAGTGTGCGGAAAGGAGTTTTGCGGAAAGGAGTTTGCGGAAAGGAGTGTGCGGAAAGGAGTTTTGCGGAAAGGAGTTTGCGGAAAGGAGTGTGCGGAAGGAGTTTTGCGGAAAGGAGTTTGCGGAAAGGAGTGTGCGGAAGGAGTTTTGCGGAAAGGAAGGTGAACCAATTTGACCATATCTCGCCGATTAGTCAACTTCACGGAAAAAGGTTTTTAGGGGTTGAAAAAGAAACTCAGTGGCTTCGATTAGATGAGATATAAATTTCTTTCATAATATATTAGCATGGCTAAGATATATGGATTTTCATAATTAGACTCCGAATTAGACTTTTAGAAATCCACTTTTTTAGTTGAGATGCTAATTGGCTGATTGCTTGTCAAATATACCAGGACCAGGATTTTTTAATTTGACCAGGACGAGGATTTGGTTTTATTTATAAATTTCGAACAGGAACGGACCAGGACAGGATCCTGTCCTGTCTTTGTCTCTATTTTAGACATATGCACACACAGTAAGCCTAAGATGCTTTCAAATATGGGTCTACAACTCAGTGCGCGACCGGCTTTCTTTTGACTGTGATCTTTTTCTTGATAGAGAAATAAATTCTGATAGTACGATTTCGTAGCTAAAATTTAGGACTTCGAAATAAGCCATTAAAAATTAACATATGATTTCAAAATTTCGGATAAAAATGCCCAGTCTAACACTGAGTCTACACTCGGTCTAAGTGTCCTGACTCAGTGTCAGACTGGGCGATTTTAGGCGCTTCTTGTCCCCCCCCCCCCACATACTCGGATTTTTGAAAAGTGACCCGAAATCACACCCTTGTACTTATTTTTTTCGCACAACAAGGTACGAGAAGCACTTCTAAACACTTTCTGAATAAAAAAGTTGAATTTTATTTTAAAAAAATTGTCACCTACCCCTTTGGGGGTAGATTCTCTTTTTAGGGTATTTTTGACAAAATCTAACACTTTTAAGCAAAATCTAGGTAAAATATTAGATTTTAATAATAGAATCTATTGTTAGCCTTCATTTAACTATCAGTCATACGTTTATTTAACTATCCTGAACACGCGTCATCCACAAAATGAACACTTTTCGGAGGTATATACACCCAAAACTTACTTTTTTCATTTGCCCCCTAATTTAATCTGCCATTAATCACTTCAAATATTTTCCTCTCATATGCCATTCTGAATAGTGGATTCACACAAAAGAGCGTTAATGATTTACGAAAGAATGACAATGAGCCAGAGAAAAAAGAGATACATACCCTAGCCATTCATTTACTACCAGTCAATGTGGTTATGTGGCTCAGAAATTGCGATTTGAACGCGCCCTTGTAAGGTTAATAATGTCACATTAGCTAAAGTGTACATGATCATCCGCATTTGTCGGACCAGAAATGTCGCGTCCGCCGCTAATATGTCAACAAATTCCAGAACGTGTGACATCAAAAATCGAATAACTTCCGTGTGATCTATGAATCGAATAATTTTGCCTAGCCGGTTAAATTTTTTTCAATCAGAAAGTCCATGTAAAAGCTTTATTTTCTCTCTTTCTGTTAAACGCTAAACATTTGCATAAACTGTGCAAAATACAACATACAATAAAAAACATGACAAAGACATCGAATCACAATGCATGGATAAGGGAAGAAGTAAATATATATGGTTGGCAAATTAGTGTGGGTGTTTCGCTTTTTAGGGACCTATTACCATTGCAATTATATTGGCAAATATAAATATATCAGTTCTATTTCGTAGGTTATTAATGCTCTGAGTTTTGAGTTTTTTCCTACACCTCGAAAATTCAGAACTCTCGAAGTTATTAATGGTGCAAATTTACGAAGGTTACTGTGCTGATATTCATTAAAATATTTTTCTTTGCTTGGTCTCCTTCTTCAATATAATTAGTTAATAGGTTTCATAAAATAATTTTGAAACAGAATTGTTCACTTGTGGAACCTATCAACTAATTATATTGCCCTTCTTATATAATAATTTCCTTAAAGGGACTAACCATCCGACAACGAAATTTCTAGTCTTTGAATTGGCGCGGGACAGTTCTCTTTCGTCTTTCATTTACTCTTTTGAGTCATTCGAAGCAAGTCAAAAGAGTACAGTGCGAGACGAAAGAGAACTGTCCCGCGCGAATTCAAACATTTGAAATTCTCGTTGTCGGGGACGGCAATGGCCTTTAAGCAGGTTTTAACTAGCCGCTGGGTTGGTTCATAAGTTCCAAATTTAACGGGTTAATGAACAATTTGGCGGGCAAAACAATTTGAGACATTTTCGGGTATTGGCAATATTTTTTGAATATGAATTGATTTTCCCCAAATGAGCAAACAAATGTCGGCCGAAAACAATATTCACTACTACATCAATATTGATATTTGCTTAGAATTATGAAGGTATGCCATAGCCACTATTATTATTGTCTCGTTGAGGGTTGGAAGAGGAGAAACCCGTTGAAATGAAGTTCTGCGCAACTGAAGAGGAAGGCAACAGGTCATTGGGATGTGAGGAGGAAATGAACAGGAAGGCGGTGAATTCAGTGGCTGTGGTGAGCTAGAAGGGACGTCACTGTCAGTGATGTCCGCAGGAGGGGACATGGAATTGTGGGAAGCAGTAGGGTGTTGGCCAACGGCGAAGAGAACGGATTGATCTTGTAGAGAAAGCACAGGTTGCACCTCTCACTTTTTGTCATATCCAAGTTCAGGTATACACAGCTGATTTGATGAGCATTTTGCACAGAATATACGACCGCAATTTCTGCAGTGATGCCTAAATTCAGTTATGACTTCTTTGAGTCGACATTTAACTATGACAACAATAAAGCGAAAAATTGAAAATCTTTCGAATTTCGTGAATAATCATCGTGAAGAATTTTTTTCAATGATGGGTTTTATTTTTTCGCGGGGTAGTAAAAAAGAGGCGTTATCAGGGTACGAGCTACCTCTAAAATAAAAATTTTAGCCATGCTTTTTTTCGGAAATAGGACTGAAGAATGTTTACTTTTTCAGTTCACGATTTCTATATTGGACATTCACCAAATTAGCGGTATAAGTTTCCAAGATGCGTTGAAATTTATTGCTCAAATTTCATTTAGAACTACCGACAATCAAATTTACGATTGAAGCTGTTCTTTTTCAGTCCGCTGATCAACTCATCGACTTTTCAGATACAATCTATACAAAATGTCGAGCTTGACGGAGTCCCGTCAGGCTCGACAACTCAAAAAAATCTGTCAAGCTTGGCAGCAATTTCGGCCAACTTTAATCATAGCTCTAAGTCTTGAAATACAGAATTGCACTTACAAGGACTATCCGGGGTGTTATTTTGAAGACCCTAGTGCGGCAATTTTTTTATTGCATATTTTTGTAAAGCATGTAGGACTTCTAAGTGAATCTCTCCCCATGAGGCGATATTACCGCAAAAAGTGGTACAACACTTAAATCAAAGTTGTGAAATGACCATGATACGGATATCATGGTTTTTGTTGGTGATTTTTGTTCAATGTCTTTTGTTGACAAGCTTTTTATTTTCGAGGTTCGTGCATTCAGTACCAAAATGACCGCTAGAATCTAGCAAACATTTTAGTAATGAAAAATTAAATTTTCATATCAAAGTTCAGACCAGCAAAACAAGTCACATAACAGCGTTTTTCGTGACCTAATCTCTGTGAGACTGTGTTACTTGAGTTATTTTGCTTGTTTCTGTATTTTTTGCATATAAACTTGAAGAGTTTTACTACCAAAATGTTTGCTAGATTCTAGCGGTCATTTCAATACTGAATGCACAAACTCGAAAAAAAAATTGTGAGCAAAAACATTGAACAAAATCACCAACAAAAACCAACTATCAATGTCATTTCATAACTTTGATTTTAATCATTGTACCACTTTTTCGGTAATATCGCCTCACTGGGAAATTTTCACTGAGAAGTCCTACATGCTCTACAAGAATATTCAAGAAAAAAAATTCCGCGATAGGGTCCTTAAATTACCCCGGGAGGGTCCCTTGTTAGTAATTAATGAATTATTGATTAAGTGAGTAGACCGTCATACTTACTTTAGAGAGATAAAATCATAAAGTATACCTGCGCCTGACCATAGTGAAAAAGCTGCTGCATGCGGTGCATTGGTCGCAGTCTGAGTCAGGGACCCATCTGACTCCTGCAAACGATGTCTTATGTAAAAGTTTATCTCAGTTTCAAATACCCTCAGTTTACACCTACCAACAAAAGAAGGCAACGGAAGTGATTCTTGCACTTCAACACCTGTTTCCTCTTCATTTTCCGGCAAATCTGAAAACTTATTCATAGATATTCATAATGTAAGTGTAATGTGAGGGATGTTTGCAATGACAAAAAACATTAACATTCACGATTTCGATTGTGAATCATTCCTGATGCAATCATGGTACTACATTGTTCACATAGCCCGAATTTTTTTGGCTATTTAATGATATCAGCAAAATATATCAATTTCATTCCAGCGACTTTTCAGGTTTTTCGAAAAGACATAAAATCAATCAATGGATTATCAAGCTATCAAAAAAAATTTACCAGCTGTTTTGTCCACTAACTTCAAAGACGGGTACAACTTCCACAGGCTGCAACACCATCTTCAACACTTTGCGAACATCCGATGAATAGTTTGTTTGCAGTTGGTCAGCCACACCTAGGTTTTAGAATATCTTATTTCACATTAGAGCAACTTATTGAGCTACAACTAACCAGCTATGCACACAAACAATCGGTGAACAAGGTTTTCTGAGGTACCGTAAAGATTTCGCTCAGCATAGTTTCTATAAAAACAAGATAAATACATCTTCGAGGCGCCCAAAAAATAAAATACTTTTTAGTGACAACTGCAGCTTCAATAGTTTCTTCATTTCGGGAAATGTAATTAAGACCATTGGCCGTGTCTCCATAAACATTTTTGAGACGGGCGCCAGACCAGTGATTTTGTCAGTGGACAACTCAGGAAGTGATTCTGAATAATTGAAAACATTTAATGACTAACCGGTAAGTAATCTGAGCTCATTTGTTCTACTTATCGATAAATGGCTCGGTTTCATAACATTTTTAGAAAGCTTTTCAGATATTTTTCAGATTGTGCATTTCAGGCTTCACTTTTTGATTATTCTGTGATTTTTGTGTCATTCTGTAAAAAATTTATGGGAAGCAATTTCCGAAAAGCTTTCAAAGGCGCTAGATGATATACTTTTTAGCTCCCCCCCCTAAAATCTGACCCTCCCAAAATCGCTGTAACTGCCCTTTGGAACAACAAGTTTATGCTTAGCCTTAGGCTCGGGGGTAGGCCAGCGTACGGAAGTTTTGACTAATAACTGTTTTACGCGCTTATTTCTGGGTCTGGACATATATTTGGGTGCTCTTTACTTAAGTTTGAAAAGGAAAAATTTTTAGGGGGGGGGGGGTGTATCCTACACTAGGGTCCTTTCAATTTCCTCTAAACTTTTATCATCTATGAAACCCATCAACTCATTGACTAAATTGAAAATCATATGTGTTTGATATCGCTCGGTGTGATGTGCTTTTCATCCTACGAACCTTGTATCTCAGCTTAGAGCAAACATTTCGCAAATCTGTTTATTGCGTAAATATCAGTTACCACGAGTTTGCTTGACGATACTTTTCACTTTTTGAGTGAGCATTCGAAAATCTTCAAATCGATCTCAAATTTTCAAGGTTAAAAAACTTGTCATGGGGAGTTGATAAAGGAATATGGTAATCAACACGTAGAAATTTATGCATTTTATCGATACCAATATAAATATATTCGCGGATACAGATAATCCGCAAATATTTTCATTAGTATTGTAATTGTAGTATGCTTATTAGTATCAATAACTCTGCCTGAAAAGGCACTGTGTTACCTATAGACTATATTATGAGGTTGAACCTGCGTCGTAAATAACTAAGAAATCCAAATTATTCACCAATTTCATTTTCCAAGGCACTTAGGGAGAGTGTTCATTGCCAGCATTACCATTGACCAACGACAACTCCAGTTTGCGCAAACTCATTTGGGGTTAAGGTGACCAACAAGTTCCGGATCAACATTAAAAGTTTGTGAAATGACGAAACATTTCAGACATCTTGTCTTTAGGGCCATCCACTGCAAGTAAAAAGTGGTAAAAAAAACTTGAGTAAAAGTGTAAATTGACATATCATTCAGAGATGGGCAAAGATCAAACCGATCAATCTCAGTTGGATTCTGATACGCGCAATCGAATTTTCTGAGCGATCTAGTCATTTTCAGACTAGAAAATTTGAATTCCCGCAAAATTTATGCTATTTGGACAATAATATTTAATATTTGTCAGATAATATATTTGTCAGATCAGTTCAGATCGAACTAATCTGAACTGATCTTATCTGATCTGATCTAGATCGATCTGGTCTTCGCACGCCCCTGGTTTCATTACCATTTAATGCTCCTTCTGGCCAGTATATAGACCCAGACAATGGCTAAATTTCTTCAGTTTGGATTGGATCTTGTGGTCTGAGCTTACCTAGTCGTGGCAGGGCAATGATCACACTGCAAAATGTTAATTTTTAAATAGATTTCTCATTGTTTTTCGAGATAAAAAACATTACTTTGGGTTGCAGTCATCAATTTGCTCTTGTGTCACGTAATTCAGCCTTATTGCTCTGAAATGGCAGTTAACAGTTAGTTTTTCTGTGACTCAACCAATATTTGAACTATATTACGGACGAAGTTGCTCTTATATAGATTAAGATTTAAAATTGTCTAAATTGGCTATAGGCAAAATTAACTACCGCGCCGATTTGATGCCTGGGATAAGTCACTATCACTACGAAAGGTGCAATTCACTAATATTTCTCAACCTGTGCCAACAAAAAAGCTTACTAAATTTTATCGTGGCCTACTGATTGGTTACAATTTTGATAGGGCAAAGAGTAAAGATTAGAAACTTAGTTTTAACTTAAGCAATCAAAATTTCATGATTCATACCACCATCACAAATATTGTACTTTGAGAATGAGCATGAGTGATACCATACAAAAGCGATAGTAAAAGGTCCCAGGTAGAGAATCGTTAGTGCGCGGCGGCTATATGTTGGTGGCTGACCAAGTTTTATAAATTGGAACAAAGCTCAAAGATGATTTCCAAAGAACATGTCTAAAAATGCAACCCATGAAAATTATTTTTGTTTGTTAATGGAAATATCGGTGTACACTTATTTTGTGGCCCAATAGAATTCCCGTACTGACTTTGACAAGGTGATAACCTAATTATTTTGTTTTTCAGCACTTATTTTACAGTCTGCACCACTTTCTGACCTGATAAATCTGCCCTTAGAAATTTGTGTAAATTACTGGCCTAATTCTTGTTCTTATTTAAAGTATAAACTCTGACCTTGTTATTGACTCGGAAAAGAGCACGGCCACATCCAACGTTGTGTCGTAGTCATTGACGCTTTTTACCTGAAATCCTTTGACCTCATATAATGTGCTACTCTTTTGCTTAAACAAAAATTTACATTGACCATCGCAGAAACGTAACTAAAGTGTCTTTTTGAAATTCCTTAAAAATTTAGACCCTACAATATTGCAAGCGACACGACAAAAAGAGCCCCTTTTATCTTTTTGCGCTACTAGCAAATATCCATTACACAAACCCACTTTCGACCTCTGAAACTGCCCCCCCCCTAACCCTAAAACTCAGACTTACCAAAATAGCTGTAAGTGCCCTTTGGAACAACAATTAAGGCTCAGCACTTAGGCTCAGGGGTAGATCAGTGTTAGAATTTGTGACTAATGAACGTCTGACGCACTTTTTTCGGTGACTTTGACATATATTTTGGTAGTCTTTATTTTAGTTTTAAAAGAAAAAATTTGGGGGTGGGGGGGTGGGTGGTTGAGGTTTTGGGGTTTGTGTTGGTTAATTTAGGATGTGCGGGAGGTTTATTTGCTACTAGGGTCATTTTGCATTAGTCCCCAGTTTTCAAAGAAAATTTTCTGATTATTTTTATTAGTACCGTTTTTTACAGTCTGCATTCGAGCAGCAGTCTTGAATAGAATCGCAGAGGTAAAGGCTAAAGCTAGAGAGGAGGGAGCTTCTTTAATACTTCCGCTGTTCCCCCACTCTGTTTTTAAAAAAGTCACACAATTTAGTTCTAAACTTTTTTTGCTCTCAAAATTTGTACAGGGGTTAAAAACAGCAAAAGTAAAGCCTTTTTGTCGAGTCGCTCGAAGATTTCTTACTTAAACTCAAATTCTGCGAATAATCTGTCGAAAACTTGAAGACTGAGCCTGAATAAAAATTTTGAGAAATTTTATCACAATATTTAAGCTAAATATTACTTGATTTTGTCAGAATATTGAGTAGGATCTCTGAGAGCTTGGTCCTAAATTGGAAAGTTTAGCTAATTGCTACTCAATTTTTCGACAAAACTTACCTTCAAAAACTCTCTCATTTTGTCGAGATGTTTGGTTAAAGCTTTGGCCATGGGTCGAATCGCCTCACTCTCGGACTCGTGGTCCACTATGTTTGAGCCAGCTGCCTGAAAAATGAGAGTTACTTGTTTCTGGAAAAAGCACACAATTTTGTGCATACTTACAAGGCACTCAGCTCCAAACCAAAGCTGTCCTGGCAATTGTCTGAATTTCAATTTTAGAGTGATTAGTTCTGGTGGTTTCGACACTAAAAACCAACCAGCTATAATTTCATCTGGGAATTTGACTCGAAAATCACGACAGGCTCGATCACCCTCATGCGGAAACACAATCATCAGCATTTCGGCTGAAATAACGAGTAATATTGAGTAGGATCTTTAAAAGACATAGCCGTCGCCGACAATTGAGAATTTCACACGTTTCGGGACACCACTTTTTATTGTGAAAATATTCAGGAATATTTTAGTACACTAATAATTAATCATCAAAATGCTTGAGCCGGCATTGGAATCAAAGTCATAGCAAAGACAGCAGCCCAAGTGTCCGCCCCACCCTTCACCAAAGAGTATTTTTTCTCTAAGCCAACTTTTTTTCATTTTTCACCTATTTCACACCTTTTGCACTGACATACCAAGGGTATTCGGACGCGTCGCGGCCAAGACCAACACACTCCTCATTGCGATGGATTGGGGTGAAAATATCAAGGAAAGCGAAAAAAGTAGCTTAGAGAAATATACTTTTAGAGAGGCGGGCACTTGGGCTTTTACGACTAGCAATTTAGACCGGGTGGACCGCTTTACCACTGCACTAACAAGTAAGGTACTTCACTTTTCCTTTTCAAATACAAGTAACTTCATATGAAAAAAAACGAAAACCAAAAACGTCCCGCGAGCATTCAAATTGTGAAACTCTGGCTGTCGGAAACGGCTATGGTCTTTGAAAAATGAGTTTTGGTTTCGCCATATTCGCAATATTCCGCAAAACGACAATTGGGAAATCGGGACTTGACATTATGAATGTAAAAATAATATTTTCGAGCTGAAGCGGATTTGTTAAAGTCAGGGTATCGAAATGTACTTTTCAAAAGTTTGTACTTTCTTGGGACCCAAATCTTTTCTATTTTTGATTTTGCGTCCAAAATCTTTTCTAGCGGCGCTCAAAAATAGATAAGCGCTAGATAAATGGCAATTTTTTGACAAAATGACAAAATTGTACTTCGTTTTTTAAATCTGAGTTTGCGAACCGAGTTAAAGTGGATTCTTATTGTTAGCTGTCGCTTTGTGAAGGTAAATTTGCCAAGATACGATTCTTGAAATGTCACTTTGTAATGTGTCTTTTTACGAATATCACGAAGCCTTCCAACCACCATTTTGAAATCTTTTCACATTCTAAATTGGATATCTTCATGACGAAAAATTACAGTAATTCTAATCGGCTAATCGGGCCTTAAAAAGTCACAGACAGTGACAAGAAAAATCTTGGTTTTCTATACCTTTTAAATTACAGCGTGTATCAAGTAATATGCCTGATTTCACACATTAAAATATTCCTTCCAGTAAAAAAGTTAGTACATTTCTCTCTTTTTTTTACCACCAGAAAGCATTCACTTAATGTTTAAAATCTTTTTTGATGTGACTCGTCGATGGGTTTTAAAGATTTACATGTACTTGTTATCATATTTCTGAGGCTTAAGACTTTGAACTCATCGGTGAGCTCTAGCAAAAAAAACATTCAAATTCCATACTTTCCGGTGGTCGGAGAAGCCGCAAATCGACACTCCGAATGTGCCTATCACTTTCAAATTAGTTCCACGAGTTTTTTTTTATGAAAATTATACAGGGCGTCTTAAGAAATTTGAAACACGTGGAAATGCCATGACTTTTTTCAATGATTGAATTTTGAAAATCCCAAATTTTTCAACTTTTTTAGGTATAATGTCAAAAACACGATTTTAGCTCGCGCTGCTGTGGTTAGGGCCTTAGCAATCCATAGAGCATAACTTAAACCAGTAAGGGGATCCTCGGAAATTATTTTTTAAAACCAACAAAAGTGTTAATGCCAATTGAGGTATTAGTAGGACGTTTCTAACAGCCGAGTGCGGTTTGAATTCGTTT
The DNA here is from genome assembly GCA_004194705.1 of Ditylenchus dipsaci. NCBI lineage: Eukaryota > Metazoa > Nematoda > Chromadorea > Rhabditida > Anguinidae > Ditylenchus > Ditylenchus dipsaci. Next base: position 47,915 of record SADC01001111.1, on the reverse strand, counting down.
CGTGATAGCTAATTTGCAGTTCAGTAAACTATTTGATAATTTCGTGATTGACTTAGGCGTCCTAGAGTTGATAGAGCCATAAGTTTTCTCGCAATTCCGCCTACCAATGATATGTAGAACACGGTCTTGAGCTTGTCTCAGTTTGCTGACCAGCTGTTGCACCTCTCCGGATCTCGTCTTCCATCAAAAGAGTCCAGTTCACTGGCTATGGTGTTGAGCGCTTCATCTGCATAGTAGAACTTTGCCAGAGGAGACCAGTCATCTGCAACACACATACCAATTAATACTGTGGATTTGCAACCCAAGTTGCAACCCACCTATCCTGGGTTTGTTAACCAACTTCCACAAACTCTGCATTCGTTCTGCAAAAGCATGAAATACTTGTTGTCACACGTCAAATTAGCGTTTTGCAGTCAAAAGTTTCAAAACAGTTATATATTTATTCGTGCTTAATTATGATGCTGTTTGAGCGTAAATAGGACGGCGTGCACTTTGGGGTAGCAAATAGAAATCAACGTTGAAATGTGGCCGCAATTGTCTCACTCCTTTATTCTTCTCTATGAATCTTATTAAAGGAGGGAGGGACTGTTTCATGTCCGGAAAGGTTTCGAACGGAAAGTTGAAGTTGATTGAAAATAGTTGTCATTTTTTATCTTGATAGTTCATTTCACTAACTAACTTCATGCTATAAGCTTTCTATATTGAAATGCTGAACTCAGTGGGCATGAGCAGACCAAATAACTTGTATAGGCTTGGCCAAAATGGAGTTAGAAAGCCATATGTCGAACTCGGAGGTGAAAAATAGAAGTCTAATGCGTACTCAGCTTTATATAGCCTCAAACTCTATTCATTTTTTTTATTCCTCGTTGCGTTTAGTAGGTAGTCGAACTGTGACCTAAGGCGATGTGTATATACAGATTCCCCCCCCTTTTAATCTTTTATTTTTCTGTTCATGTATCAGAAAGTCATTTTTTCCTTGCCTATTGAGCACGTCATTACATCACAAAAGTCTTATAGCATAAAATTTGATAAATAAAATGAAATATCAAGACAAAAATGACAATCATTTTTAATTATCATTTCAAATTTCCAACTTTCCGTTCAAACCTTTCCGAATATAAAACAGTCCCCACCCCCAGGCCTGTGCACGGGCCGAAAACGGGCCGAAGCGGGCCCTGGATTTTCTCTGACTTTTCAGACTTTTTAGAAAAAGTTTATACCATCTGATAGCTAAGATTTCAGGCTACAAAATGCTCTTTTCCGGGCCGGGGTTTGAAATTTTTTTTGACCAACGGGCCGGCTTTTTGCTCGAAAAACCACGTTTTTTTGAAAAAAGGTGTTTTTTTGACAAAAAAAGCCGGCCCGTTGGTCAAAAAAATTCAAACCCCGGCCGGAAAAGAGCATTTTGTAGCCTGAATCTTAGCTATCAGATGGTATGAACTTTTTTACAAAAGTCTGAAAAAAGTCAGAGAAAATCCAGGGCCCGCTTCGGCCGTTTTCGGCCCGTGCACAGGCCTGCCACCCCTTCAATTCAAAATGGCATGCTTGTACGCCAACATGAAGTCGTCCACCCTTTCTGGCACACTTTTCCGCCCGATAAAATTTTTTTGCGTATTTTTTTTGCGTACTCTCTTCGACTAATGTGATTAAATAATATGAGATCATCAATTCAAATGGGTTACAAAATTGCGAAAAACCGGTTTATTTTGATAAAATCGCTAACGCCTGCCTTCATTTGTGGCGTAGTTCACAAAGATGCCTCTTTTAAAGCATTCCTGTAAAAAGCCACATCCACAAAAGTACTTATTGTTGATAAAAAAAACTGCTGTCCTTGACATTGTCTGTTCAATTGTCACAAGTTTGCCCCTACTTGGGTGAATTTTTTCCCGCAGTATGACTCACTCAAAATAGGTTGAACGACAAAAAAATAGAAAAACGCACGTAGATAGTATCGAACCTGTGACCTCTAGCCAAGCTAAAAATTGTATATCTTGTCCTTATCCACTGCGCCAACTAGGTACCTACACTGCTTCACACGGAAGCCGCAGACTTATTACATAAAAAAATCAAGCAAAAAGTAAGACAAGGTGATCAGCAGCGCATGGCTGTGTGCATCTATCTATATATACAAGTTCTGCTAAATAGACACATTAGTAGCAGTAGTTGGACAAAACTAACGCGCCCATTAGCAGTAGCAACAGTCTTTCCCAACATACATTAGTGTTTGTTATCGCTCGCATCGCATGAATACACACAAAAGAAAAGAAAAAGACTGGAAAATCACTTGACACAAACACCAAAGAATTGTAGAATGACACACTTGTCCGCTGGTTCGAAACTCTGACTTGCTCATGCAAAATTGGAGCTTGAATTGCCGCAACAAAGTGGACAACAACACTTTTCGATAATCCAAATGGATGTCCTTTCTTTTCTTCTCCTTTTCTTTATGAGAAGTTTCGTATGTGCCGAAGGGAATAAGTGTGCGTTTTCCAATAAATTTGGATTTTGCTTTTTGGTTCGAGATTTTGGAGTGAAATTGATTGCTATGAATAAATTGTTGGAATTATTGTTTAGAAAATGTTGGAATTATTTAGAAATATTTTACATTGTTTTCTATTCGAATGCACAAGAAGAATAATAAGATGATTGGTGGATTATTTGTGTAAGTTATTCGGTTAATGCTTTGGAATGGTGCACGATCGGTTAACCGACCGGGTGAAATTGGAAAAAATGGGGTCCCAATTGCTAAATGTCTTGAGGTCTAAACCAAAAAAGAGACTGCGAAACCCAACACTTTAGACTAAATTATAGCAAAGCAGACTTTTGGACTGTACAATTAAAAACTCATATTGGTTTTTGCACAGTTTAAAAAAGGCATGGGCATGATATGAGTATTATTTTAAATCTCTGAATAAAAATCGAATAAAAAATGGAGCATAACCCATCATTTTTTCAGCATAAAAAAATTGCACCACAACAGCTCATCAATTAGCCGACGCAGCCACATTTCATTTTTACAAAATTTAAAAAGTGCTCTGCGCACCCATAATGAGTCTTATTTCGAATTTATGAAGAGTACTTTTTTGATAAATATATTCTTTGAAAAAATTATATTATGAGACCGGATTAGTATGTTTTTGGCCGATATATTTTGGACTAAGCACACCTTGAATACGGTCTTTAGTGTGTTTCTGAGTTTTTTCGCATTGTTTTATGAAGCATTTTGGCATATTTTGCGTTTTCACACATACAGTCGAGTCTCTATATAGCATCCACCCCAAAAGTTCGTTCCACCTCGGGTCGACACTTTTTTTTAGCTCAATTTCTAAAGTATTTTGCCAAAACGATTCGTCAGTCTAGTCGGAAATATCGCAGGGATTCCGATTTTGCCGATCGTTTCTCAGAAACATGGTAATTTTGCCATTTAGACCCGCAACTCTATATAGAAACTAAGAAAATGCACAAAACAGATTTGAAAAATATTGACTCTGGACTGAGATATAGGTCTCTGGGGTGGCCGTTTATTAGAGAGTGGCCGTTTAATAGAGAGTGGCCGATTATTAGAGCAATACGGTATGTACCTATTTATTATAATATCTTTGAGGGATTTTAGTTTTCGGTATCGATTAGTGATTAAAGAAGTAGTCAAAAAAGTTCAATCCAGCTTATTCAATTTTTTACGTTTAAATTTTTTGGGCATATTTTTTCAATTTTCAGCATATTTTGCGGTTTTACGGTATATTTTATGCACAAGATTTCTTATTTTTGCAAGCATATGAATCCGGTCTCTGCTGGTATTTATCAGTAAATAACTTCTGATGATACAAAATAACATCCTCCGAGGCAATACTTGCCTGTAATTTACGGTAGCCTACCACACCCGGTATGACCTGTCAAAAATCGGTAGGCTGAAAAGGCTGCACAGTTAGCTGTGGTGTAATCAAGGTTAGATTTCAGCCTCGATATTGTAGCCAAGTTGAAATTTTCAAGATTCCAATGCACTGGCCTCAATTTTGTCGCGTCTGGGCCTCGTAATAAACAAGCAAGCACCAACCAGTGAGCGCGAAAAAAATCTAGACGCTAGAGCCGATTAACCGCAAATGCACCACTAAATTGTGAATGTTTTTTTACGATTTTACTTCTTTAGTTACAATCACAAAGGTGAGGTGCTGATATCGAGGATATACAGAGATGATGTCAGTCGGAACGCAGTTGGTCAGTTTTTCTTTCTACTGAACTTTGAAAAAGTTAAAAATTATTTTAAGATGCTTTTCGAGTAAATGTCATTCATGCTAGGCAACAGGTAATAATTGCGAATAAAGAAGTTTTTTAACTTAAATAAAAAAACCAACTAAATTTTGTGAATTATTTCCGCTATATCAGATTATTTATAATGTGTGCATGAGACGTTGAAGTGATTTCATCCCTGACAAATCACAGAATGTTTTCATATCTAAAAAATTATCTATGATTTTTTTTAAGTTTCTGAAATTGAATTTGATACAGAAATCAAGTATTAAATTTAGTTCCGAAACCCAATAGAGTTTACCCTGTATTTCCCCTAATAACCGCGCTGGCGCGCTTTTTTTCAACCTCCAAAAATCTGATAAATTTCGGGTCGATCTCAAAAAATTCCGGGTGCTTAACCAGAATCTAAAAAGTGGAATCGGTAGAGCTCGTAGGAGTTAACAAAACGCATTTAACAGTATTGCAGAAAATTTCTCTATGCTGAGATATAGGCCTCGAAGTAGGGGGTGCGAGCTTATTAGAGGAAATACGGTACATGTATAAATAGCTTTCCAGTCTAATAGAGGGTGGAAATTTTTCAATGTTCAGGTAGCATTATGAGACGACATGATAGGTTCGCATTAAAAAATCGGGGTTTTCGTATGTAATAGCGGACTGAGCGTTAAATTTCTTAAAAAATTTTGAAAGATGCGCTTTTTGATAACTTTCGATGAGTTACGCAAACCTCTATAGATTGCGTAGGTTTCACCACAACAACATTATTTTCGCTTTATAGGTGCGTAGTCCTGTGACAAACATGGCCAGAACATCTTTTTTTCACATTAAACGAGGCAATGTATGGATGTGTGCTGTCACAAAGGTAGCTTTCTAAATTTACTTACTGAATTTTATTTAGCTGTTTATTCGACAATTTTTAGCACAATATCAATGCCGCCATGGTGTTCGAATTCCTGACTCGTTTTGCCGATACTATGGCAGAGCTATTTTGGTGCGAATTTTTTTCAATATTTGGAGTAAAAACTTGGATTTCAGGCAAAATGAACGAAGAGAATGTGAAAAACAATTTTGTTCTCATTTATGAGCTTCTGGATGGTAATATTTTTGCTTATTTGGCATATTAAGCATTTCCTAAGATAACAAAACACTGTTTTTTTGTTGCAAATTCAGAAATCCTGGATTTCGGCTACCCTCAAAACACTGATCCAGGGGTTCTGAAGACTTTTATCACGCAACAAGGAGTTCGAACAGCGGTACATTCAAATTATTTTTTTTATCAAGAATTATATTTAATTAAGTAGTTTATAGAGCAAAGAAGAACAGGCTCAAATCACTTCTCAGGTTACAGGCCAAATAGGTTGGCGCAGAGAAGGCATCAAGTACCGAAGGAATGAGCTTTTCCTGGACGTGATTGAATATGTCAACCTGTTGATGTCTCAGCAAGGTGCGCTTTACTATGATCTAAGCTGACTAATAATTCTTTTTTTTCAGGCCAAGTGCTGTCTGCTCACGTGGCTGGAAAAGTTGCCATGAAATCTGTAAGTATAAGAACTAGCACTGTAATTTGGCAAAAAAGCGTTATGTCGAGTCCGGCTAAGTACGAAACTTTTTTGCAACTTTTTCACTTTTACTAAATGTTATCTATATAGGTCGGTAAACAAAAAATAAAAAAAACTTATCGAAATAGTACAGGGGTTTCAACAAATCCGCAGGATTTGAAATGGGCATAACTTTTTTTCTAGACCGTTTTCGAATTTCTGTAAACGCCAATCGTTTTCTCTTGACGGGCATTTTTGTTTTTAGGAAAAAAATTTTCGAAAATTTTGACTTTTTTGCCTTGGTCCCCCCTATGGTCCAAAATAATCAATCTTGTCATCTTTTTAGACCATAGGCGGACCAAGGCAAAAAAGTCAAAATTTTCGAAAAAAAAAATTTTCCGAAAACAAAAATGCCCGTCAAGAGAAAACGATTGGCGTTTACAGAAATTCGAAAACGGTCTAGAAAATAGTTATAGCCATTTCAAATCCTGCGGATTTCTTGAAACACCCTGTAGTGGACGCCAAAAATAGCAATTAATAGTCAACACGGTGTCTCTGTTTATCGACAACATAATCAGCTATTCTTTCCTGCCTAAACTACTGTAGACTTTTAAACTGTAGAATTTATACTAGTGTATCATTAGCATTATAAATTCTTAAAATAGCAAAAACACTGTATTTTTATTGCAAATTCAGAAATCCTGGATTTCGGCTATACTCAAACACTGATCCAGGAGTTCTAAAGACATAGGCTAGGCTTTTATTTTGTAAGATAGTCTCAAGGTGATCAAACACGTGGAGAATGGTAGAATCAGTAACCGTGTCAGTCATAACTTCTATATATTTGCCTGCTTCTGAAGCAGGGACAGCTGGATGTTCTTCTACCGTTTTCACCACATCGGTGTAACATTGCTTTCTTTGCTGTCGCTTTGGCTTGCCTTGAATTTTTGGATAATGATATTCAAAACATTCCAACGCGCAAATAAAATATAAAAAGTTCAAGAGTCAACAATTTTATAATAATTAAATACATTTAATGTTGTTGTGAAAAAAATACTTCTTGGAATCTCAAGAAATTGGAGGTTTTTCTGGTGATCGTTCATCGAATTATTTTCACGGTGAAGGCAGACCTGTCCATGGAACCAAATTTTGCGGCAAAAACCGACCGGTTGTTAGAACATTGTCATTGGCCTGAAGGATCTATGAAATTCTAGTCCGAATCTGGCCCATAGTTGCACACACGAATCTGACCATTGTTTTCTTTAAGCGATGGCACCGGTATAGTGGAATTTGAATAGTGAAAAAACATAAGTAGTAAATGACTGAAGTTAGCGATAGGGTCTTGAAAAGGTTTTGCCGGCAAATAACATTGAGTTTTTTTAAATAATTAATGTTTATTTTTTTAAAATGCAACCCAAATTTGGCATTGTATTTATGGCAAAACTATTTAGGTAGCTTCCGGACATATTATATACCAAAATTAGCTAAGAATATAAGCTATATTTTGGTATTTAACACGCCAAGAGCTTCCTAAAAAGTTTTTGCCAAAAATACAATGCCAAAGTATTGCTGCATTTTAAAAAATGAACATTAATTACGAACAATAAAATCAATATAAAAAATAGAAAAGGGAAAAAGACGTACATACCGTATATTCTCTATTAGAAGGCCCGGGCCTTCTATTTTCAACCCTAAAAAAGTCGGAAAAAGTTTGGGTCGATCTTGAGATTTCGCGTGCTCAACCAAAATTTAAAAGTGGAATCAGGTAAGCTCGTGCTAACTAAGAAAACGCGAAAAACAGATTTGCGAATTTCTTTTCTAGGCTATATAGGTCCTCAAGGGAGGCCTTCTATTAGAGAGGGGCCTTCTAATAGAGAATATACGGTAGTTCACCTACTAAAACAGACATTCAATAGCTTAATGGATATTGATTTCAGTACTTGAGTGGAATGCCAGAGTGCAAGTTTGGCATCAATGACAAGTTGACCATTGAAGGCAAAGGACGTGGAGGTACTGAAGACCCATCCAAAGCGTAGGTTTGCTTCTCTAACATCCAGCGATTAATTCCACCAATTCCAAATTTGTTTAGCTCTCGTGCTTCAGTAGCCATTGATGACTGCCAGTTCCACCAGTGTGTCAAGTTGACAAAGTTTGACACTGAACACGCTATCAGCTTCATACCTCCAGACGGCGAATATGAGCTTATGAGGTAGAACCGTGATCAATAAAAGTCAGAATAAATAAAATTAACCAGAGATTTTTTCTCGGCTTCCAATAATCTTTCATTATTTAAAAAAAAAAAATTTCTACTTTTCTGAATAATACACAAAACACATCAAATAAAAGCTGGTTATTTTTATTTAATGCAGGGCTTTATCAGCAGTTGACTTACACGCGAATATTGCAAATTTAACAGGTATCGTACCACCAAAGACATCCAGCTACCTTTTCGAGTCATTCCCCTGGTCCGAGGTAGCTGTTATCAATAACGTGAGAAAATATTGTATATAATTGAAATTTTTTAGAAAGCTCCAGAAACAAGATGGAAGTCAAAGTAGTCGTCAAATCTAATTTCAAACCTTCTCTATTGGCTCAGAAAATTGAGGTGGTCGGGATGGAAATAAATTAAAAATGTTTTATATATTTTGTGTGGTTTGTATAGATCAGAATCCCAACACCACAAATACCAGTGGGGTGCAGTTGATCTGTATGAAAGGTATATTATGCTTGTATTTAAAAAAATAGGTAGAACCAACCGAGAATTTTAGGAAAAGCAAATACAAAGCTGGGGAAAATGCAATTGTGTGGAAGTGAGTTTTTCACATACTAAACCAAAGTTTTTGGACTTGAGGCTATTAAGAAGACCTTTTTATACAAAACGCGCAATTCAATGTTTGTACTTTTTTAATGTTGTCCTAGACAGTGCTGGTACCCGTGCTGTAAATTTCTCAGTTTCGGCATTGACGCAGCACCGAGCAACGGCCTGGAAAATCGTGTCTCCAGGCACCGACTTTGAAATTTTGGCACGGGGCACAGCACCGAGGCACCAACCGTAAACAATCACAATTAAAAATAAAATGAATATTGTAACATAAAAAATCAGTGCAGCGCTTTGAATTTGAAATAAAAATCACTTAAATTTCACACGCAAGAGTTAAGCAACAACTGGGCTTCGAAAACTTACAACACAAACTTCGGAAATCGTTGAGACTAAAGTGAGCTGCACTTGATAATGGCTTTTGAAATCAGGGTGGTAGTAACAATCAAAATATCCGCGGATAGGATAATCGGTAGTAACAATCAAAAATCCGCGATATTTATCCGCGGATACGGATAAATATCCGCGGATAAAATCTGTATAACAATCAAATATCCGCGGATAAAATCCGCGGATTTATCCGTATCTGCGGATAAATATCGCGATATTTATCCACGGATAAAATCCGTAGTAACAATAAAATATCCACGGATATTTATCCGTATCCGCGGATATTATCCTTAGCCTGGTCGGGGGCAGGATAAATCCGCGGATAATTTTTTTTTCTGTTTTTTTTTAAATCTTTTAAAATATAAATATGCTTTAATACATTACGAGGTGGTCTTCAAACCACTACAAACACATGTTTTTTGTTATAACAGTATTTTAGCGTTGTTTGAGCTGCATTCAAATTCTATCACTATATTTGTTTTTCATATCGTTGATATAATTTTTCACCATTCAATGATAATACGAGTTTTTTAAAGCATTTTACAATAGTATTTTTAAAAGCAGACTAAAAGCAAAGTTCAAAGCAAGCAACATTTAAAGACATAAGTAAAATTTGAAAAAAAAGTTGAAACAAAGAGAAAATTATTCAATCTTGTACATCTTGGACAATCTGAACGGCAGTAAATTTAAAAAAAATTAAATTAAAATTTCGTAATCTTGATACCGTATTTTCTCTAATCATAGACCCGGGTCGATCATTTTTCAACTCTTCGAAAATCGGAAGATTCTAGGTTTATCTTGAAGTTTTCGGGCGCTTAACCAAAATCTAAAAAGCGGAATCGGCAGAACCCGTGGGAGCCAAGAAAAGGCAAAAAAATTGCGAAATTTTCACTCTGCGCTGAGATACAAACTCTCAAAGTCATAATTAGAGACCAGCCAATAATAAGAGAAAATACGGTAATCTTATTTGTCATTTGAGTTACAATTCCGCCCATGCTAAGACCAGCGTCCTTGTTGAACAAGCTTTGGCAGGCGGACAGAAGATTCCATAGCCTACATGGAGAACAGCGCATAGATTTGGCAAATGTGTCTAGTTTTATAGTTGCTTGTGCAGTCTTGCACAAAATTGCTATTGATTTGAAACAGTCACATTTTGATGGATAGAAGATGATTTTGAAGAGGATCAACCAGATATAAATATCACCATCATGGCTTACAGTAATAGTGGAAACACTTATCGAAACATATTGTGCAAAAAAAATTTTCTTAATTGAGAAAATGATTAATTTAGGCATAAATCGTTTACTTTCTTATACATAGTAAACACGAAAAAGTATGAATAAAACATTGTAATAATTTTGAACAAACAGAAAAGTAGTAAGAGATGAAATTATAGAAAAAAAATTACCAATATTTATCCGCGGATTTTATCCGCGGATAAATCCGTGGATTTATCCTTAGCTACGGATAAATCCGCGAATTTTATCCGTATCCGCGGATATTTCTATCCGCGGATTTTTATCCGTATCCACGGATTTTATCCGTTGATTGTTGCTACACCCCAGGTATTTCAATCGAAAATTTTAATATGTAAAACCCATCGTACTTTTTTGTGATTTGTTAGAACCGAATACAATTGACAATCGATTCTGACAATCCAATACCATTGCCAATCGGCCTGGGGCACTGGTTATACAAAAGCATTTCAATATTAATTCAATTTTGCAGAATTAAAAGGATGGGTGGCATGAAAGAATCTCAAATCTCAGCTGAAATTGACTTATTAAGCACTGGAGCTGCTGAAAGAAAAAGTGGAATAGACCTCCAGTTTCAATGAATTTTGGTAAAGAAATTAATTTTTTTAGCTAAACTTAATCTTTCGTTTTCAGAAGTTCCATTTGCGCCATCTGGCCTTAAGGTTCGCTACCTAAAAGTATTTGAGCCAAAACTCAACTACTCCGACCATGATGTCATCAAATGGTCCGATACATTGGCCGATCTGGACTTTATGTAAGTTTCATTGAACCAATTTTTATTCCTGAAATTTTTAAGATCTCAGTTTGTTAGTCTTTTTGCAATATGGTTCACATAAATCGAAAAATTGAAAAAACTCGAAAAACGGTTTCCAACAGGGACCACGGACTGTGACCTGAGGCTACTTTAACCGATTCTTGTAGAGGTACCCAATTTTTTTATAAATATAGCTTTCGACATTTGAAGGTCACAAAGTTAGTGCAACTGGCACTCCTAATTTCTAAAAACGGCTTGATACACATACAGGGTGGCCAAAAAACCTTTTTTAAACCTGCTCTCTTATTTTTCATTGAATTTGGTGTAACAAGGATGGACGGTTGCAGTCTTAGGTCACAGCGTCAGCTTCAAGTGCGGAAGCAACCACTTAGTGAGTTAGCCCTGTGCAGCAAGCCGCGTTAATCTCATGCTACGAGAGCTAGACCTAAGACTACGGCAGAATGAGAGGACTCGGTACCGACCTCACAACCGTTATTTAAACATCCTTGCTTAGGCCAAAAAAGTCTGTATATCAGACCGTGCGCGGAAGCCCTTGACAAAAAATTTCAGATTTTTTTCATGTTTTTTTGGGTCACCCTGTACAGTCGAACCTCGATAAACGGCACCCCAAAGTTCATTCCCCGCTGGGCCGACACTTTCTGTAGCTCGATTATCAAAGCTTTTTTTAAATTATTTTTTGACCGTCCGGTCCCAAATATTGCAAGGATTTCGATTTCACCGATCGTTTTTCAGAATCCAAAAACTTTGTCCTCTAAAAATTCAAAAACTCGATAACAGACACCCTATTTCTGACTTACTTTTAAGGGTGCCCGTTTATTGAAGTTCGACAGTATTATGTTTTTTCATAACTGACCATGGTCATACTCCGCTTGTTGTTGGCATTTGAGCTGGAAAGTCAAGAGCCCAAAAAACTTGGGCTCACTCTAGAACATACGCGCGAAGCAAAATTCTATCCAAATTTCTCCAGGTCGAAGATGGACAATCTTCCTTGTTAGACAAAATATGCTTTACAAATAATTATTTGCAGGAAACCAGGTGCTGAAGGTTGACAAAGCGGAATAATATTGCTGCCATTTGTAGCCCAGATTCTCCTATTATCATGTTCTTCGAGCAAAAATAGCTAGGAATTGTTGATCAATACATTTAATAATTTATTTTCACCAATAGTGTTCCAAAAAGTACACTAAATTATACTTTCAACATTTTATCTAACTTTTTTGCTTGAATTTTTCGAGAAAAAATTATTTATAAAAATGTGTGTATGTGGCATTTTGCTCAGCAAATTTTTCTATTATATAAAGTTTCCACATTCCCCTGTATTGGCCTCCAACTTAAGCATGTGAGAAGAGTGGCAATCAAATGAAATTTTTTTATGTATGAAAAAAATAAAATAATCTATATGGTGTTGTAATGTTATTTATTGCTGTTCCAACCTATTAGTTCACTTATCATCATAAATGCATACTACTTCTTGTCATAAAAGAAACGAGAAAAACAGGTACATTTCTATGTTATTACTTATTTTAAAAAGGATGCAAAAGAATAGATGGTAGCTTAATTCAGAGATTAGGCCAATAAAATGTATGTCATTTTGAAAATGACACAATTTTTTAAATTTCATCTTACAATTAACGACTTTTGCCAATGCAAATTCACTTAAAGTCAAGAAGCAATACTTTTGTATCTTATATCAAACACACAATTATTGAAATTTTAGACCGATCTTTTCATGATTTTCTTCTCTTGACCATTCTTTCCTCCGTAAACATCCACTTAATTTTTTCTTATGCAGCCATTTGACTGGTGGACTCTCGAATTTTCGGGCTGCAACCCATCGGAAATCTCCAAGTTCATTCATCATATTTGTAACATTACTCTCATCCCTCCTTACTTGAGTTATTACTTCCTCCAGGAGGGAGCAACTTATAAATAAACCAGGAAATATATGAAAAGCCTTCAACGCTTTGTTACGTTAAAAAAGTTGTTTTCTGCATTATTTCCGCCTAATTGTTTTGTTTGTTATTTTTTTGGTTTCACGTAATGTCACAATGCCTTTAACCATTCTTTGTTAGTTGGTTACAGATATCTCACAGACAATCGTCACCTTCGCATGCAGATTGAGAAACACGCGTCTGGTCAAGAAAAATTCTGGCGACCCCAAAAAGATTAGTGGACGCTACTGTCATTTTTCTATGAAAGGACCAGAAAAGCAGTTTAAAAGGGATTATGGGCTGTATTGGGAGAGGAAGGGAATAATACAGGGGACACTTTTTTTAGCTACTTTACCATGTTTTTCAACTCGGCCGTGGCAAAAATAGACTCTATATGCATTTTATGATCAAGTGTACTTCTCGGAATTATGTCTAAGGTAAGTGCGTGCACGCATCTCTAACTCTCAAGCCCCTGCAAAGGCTTGGGGGCTTGGAGTTGAGATGCGCACAACCACATACCTTAGACAAATCACTCGAAAGCAACTCTGGATGCATGAAAAAACATGCATACCAAAGTTATTTATGCAGTAGGCCCCAGTATTCAAAACTACCGTATTTTCTCTAATAAACGCCCCCCCCTCGTTCAAAATCGTGTTTGTGACATTGTGTTTTTGACCCATTTTTTGGGCACTTCTCTAAGGCAAGTTACCACTCATTTGCAGCTCATCTCAGTAGCTACAAATGAGTGGTAACCTGCCTTAGAGAAGTATCCAAAAAATGGGTCAAAAACACAATGCCACAAACACGATTTTGAACGAGGGGGGGGGCGTTTATTAGAAAAAATACGGTATGTCCAACATCTTCATTTTCCCCGAAGGGCATTTCCCTCGTCATACAAGGCCGAACCAAAGTCCCAGCATCCAAAAATTCGCCTAGCACTCAAAAAGTGCTAGGCCTATGAGTGAACCACCTAGGTCCATGAAAAGTATTTATACTTATGCTGCACCACAAGTTCCTGGTTTGAAAGTACCTTAGACGCTTAGAGAAATAGTATCTAAGGATCCAACCATCCCGAAAAGTGGCCCTGTATTATTACAGTAGCGCCGATCAGTGAGCATAGTTGCACGGGCGCCGGCGCCCCCCGGCGCCGGTTCGGCTCCGCATAATTTTTGTCCCGGAGAGGGCGCCGGCGCCGAAATTTTGTTTAGTCGGCGCTGGCGCCGATTTTCTTGAAAAATCGGATTTTTGCTTTTTTTAGCATATGAACTTGAAAAAAAATTAAAAGTTTTTCTATAAGAATTTTTCTTTTTCAACAGAACAATTTGTTCAACGAGACAAAAATATGTCCATTAATTAGGTTATTCTCAAATATGTTTAGTGATTTTAATGGGAGAATTTATACTCAGTTTCCCAATCATTGCTCAGCAACATACTATGTCATACTTTTCGGTCTTCAAACACCGAAAAGTATGACATAGTATGTTGCTGAGCAATGATTGGAAACTAAGTATAAATTCTCCAATCATTTTACCGGTTTTACATTTTTTCGGCGCCGGCGCTGGCGCCAGCGGCGGCGCGGTTAGGCGCCGCACAAATTTCAGCCTGAAGAGGGCGCCGGCGCTGGCGCCGGCGCCGAAAAAATTTTAAACTCGGCGCCGGCGCCGATTTTTCGGTGGACCGGCGCCCGGCGCCGATTTTCTTGGCCGTGAAACTATGTTAGTGAGCGCTTTCAAACAGAAGGAAAACACTTTTTCGTCTTGCCTCTTTTCGCTGCAAATAATATTTTTAGAGGTAGTCATCAACAATTGAATTGAAAGATGAGTTGCGAAATCAAAATTCTATGAGTAAAAACAGAAATTTTTCCAATGTGTTTTAAAATAAAAATTAAAAGCGTGAAATTGAATCTTCAAAATCCATCAAAAGATTTTCTTCTGTTTGTAAGAGGAGATTTTGATTAGGCTCCCGCGGACTCATAGCCCTAGAAAGTTCTATTCAATCAGTAGTTTTATCGACAACAGGTAAGACTATATAACTCTAGCCGTTGCTTAGTCAGCTAAACCCAGCAACTTGCTAAAAGCTCTCATTTAGTATACAGTGACAGTGAAGGAGCAATCTTGAGCATTAATTTATTTTAAAGTTCTACAATTCTTCCAATGAAAACAGAAATATCGCATAACAAAAAGAAAACAAAAAAAAAAGCTGCCAAAGAAAGCAGCCAAAGAAAGCAGCAGGGCAACAGCGCATCCGGCATTCAGCATAATTTGTGCAATTTGTCCGCGGACATTCAGCATTATTTTCGGTATGATTCGGGCAAAACAACCGAATCATACCGAAAAATTATGCTAAATGTCCGCGGACAAATCACACAAATTGTGCTAAATGTCCGGTTGCCCCTAGCAGACCCGCCTATCCAATGGATTTGGCTGAATTTTTGGAGCTGGTCCCTCTACGGGGATCTGCGAACCCGTATGTGCTCGTCGTTGCAAGTCATATGGGACACGTGTGAATTGTAAAACGTGTATCGCATAAAAAAAGAAAGACCTGCTTGTCCTATTAGGCACTAATATGCAGGCAATAGTTGTGGTGTTATGCTTAGTGACTGCTTTCGAACAGAAGGAAAACACTTTTTCGTATTGCCTCTCCGTGCTGCAAATAATGCTTTTTTTTGCAGCAAAAAGAGATATTTTAGCAGCAAGAATTGAATTGGCAGATTTTGATTAGGCTCCCACGGACTCAATTGAAACTCGGATACTATTCCATTGTACGACCCAACACCCTTCCCCTCCCCCCCCCCCAGAAAGCTATTCTAGTGTACCACCTCCCCCCCACCAAAATAAGGACCTATTCCATTTTCTGCTTTTTTTCTGCCAAACTTCGGTTTATCCGCAAAAGTCGGTCCGCAAATGTTTGTCCACAAATGTTGCGTACGCGAAATTTGGTCCGCAAAGTCTCGTCCGCAAATCTTTGTCCCCAAATTTTCGTCTGCAAATGTTGCGTCCGCAAAATTTGGTCCGCAAGTCTGGCCGACCCGTATAAGGTATGTGGGTGTGCGCATCTCAACTCCGAAATCTCAACTCCCCCAAGCCCCTGCGCCCCGAAGAGGGCGCAGGGGGCTTGAGAAAAAAACCGAAAATTGAGATGGCACATAAGGAGCAGGACCGGAGTTCCCTAGCAGTTTATTCGAGCTACACAAATTATAATGCAACAACTGATCTTCATAATACAGTGAAGAATGAAATTTCTTTGACGAGCATTCTTCGGGCTGCTTCTCCATTAGTTGATCCATCGGGCGCTGCGTAGTCGGTCTGCTTCGGGAAATCGGGTCGCCCTTCAGGCCAAAACACCATCGCGCAGTTTCGTTCGGGAGCGTGCTGAAATAGACCGGAGTAACGGTGCTACACTTTATAAGACCCAATCCAGAGGAGGCGTGACCGCCGCGCTCGGGAGTTGCTGTCTTGTCGGGCGTCCCAACCTCAGCACTACTACTACGAGACCTAACCACACTACTGACGGGATACACAGCCTTCAACACACTACGGGAACCAACCATTCGAGACACTACTGATGGCTCGACCATTGGAGTACAATGGGAGCTACGAGATTCGGGAACCACCACTTCACTACGAGACCTAACCACACTACATTCTACGGGAGTCTCAATCGTTGGAGTACAATGAGAGTCTATAATACGGGAACCGTCTACCTGCACACTACGAGAACTACTATACGGGTAACCGCCGGAATGCACCGGGAGTCAATAATACGGGAACCATCCATCTGCATGCTATGGGAGTTGACCACAGGGTAACTGATTCGGGATGACCTGTAGAAAGAGAAGTAATATAAGATAACCCACATTCACTACCAATCGTCTCTTGATGATGCTGAAAATGATGATGATGACGACGATGATGTTGATGACGAGGCTTTCTTAGCTTTGCTTCCACTCGGCTGAGACGAGCTTCTATTCGGTCCAGACGGGATATGATGATCGAGACTAGCTGGTCAGAGGCGCTGATTACCGGGTAACTCCACCAGGCCCTCCAGCTTCCAAAATTTTGCGCGGAACTGAGTCGGCGACTTGAGCTTGATTCGCAGAAATGATATTGCCCATGATAACTGAAATTCAAGAATAATATAACTACACTGCTGAATTTCAGCATTTTCTATCATGGGCCAATATTCGGGAAATCATTTCTTTACGGGACAAAATTACTTTTAAACGGGAAGTCAGTTAAGACTGACTATAGTCTTATTAGGGACGTTTCCATTTAGGACTTTTGCCGGGCAAAAGTCATCGAGCGCTTACACTTGAGAGTTAGAGATGCGCGCACGCACTTACCTTAGGCGTAATTCCGAGAAGTACACTTGATCATAAAATGCATATAGAGTCTATTTTTGCCACGGCCCGAGTTGAAAAGTTATGGTAAGTAGCTAAAAAAAGTGTCCCCTGTATTATTCCCTTCCCCTCCAATACAGCCCATAATCCCTTTTAAACTGCTTTTAATGTCCTTTCATAGAAAAATCAGTTCCCATTTTTTCTTCGAAAATTCAACGGTGGAGACCAACGCGAAAATGGCAACCAAGTCTCTTTTGAGTCCGTGGGAGCCTAATCAAAATCTGCTCTTAGAAACAGAAGAAAATCTAAAAATCTATCTAAGAATTTTGATTTCGCAACTCATCTTTCAATTCAATTGTTGCTGCTAGAATACCTCTTTACCTCTTGACTACCTCTAAAAATATTATTTGCAGCGAAAAGAGGCAAGACGAAAAAGTGTTTTCCTTCTGGTTCCTTCCGGTTCCGCTTCCGGTTTCGGTCCAAATATCAATTCCGGGCCCCACTATATCATAATTTTGCTCTTGCTTGGCTGATTTTTAACGCGTATTTTCAACTTTTGAACGAATCTTCCGTGTTAAATATCAATATATACAAAAAATCATATAAACAGGCAGCGATTTTCTTCGAAAACTTTTTTTTTCGACTCCGGTTTTGGTTTCTTCAAAAGTGAAATTCGGTTCCGATTCCGGTTCCGGTTTCTACAAAAATCAAGTTCCGGTTCCGGTTTTTACAAATTTAAAATTCCGGTTCCGGTCCAAATATGCATTCCGAGCCAACTCTACTCTCCAGCTCAAATGCCAACAACAAGTGGAGTAATGACCATGGTCAGTTATGAAAAACCATGATACAGTCGGGCACCTTTAAAAGTAAGTCAGAAATAGGGTGTCTGTTTATCGAGTTTTTGCATTTTTAGACAACAAAGCTTTCAAATTCTGAAAACCGAAAAGCTTTGATAATCGAGCTGAAAAAAGTGTCGGCCAAGCGGGGGAACGAACTTTTGAGGGTGCCCGTTTATCGAGGTTCGACTGTATGTGTATCAAAGTGTTTTAGAACCAGGGAGTGCCAGTTGTACTATTTTTGTGACTTTCAGATGTCGAAAGATAGATTCATAAGGAAATTGGGTACCCTCTACAAGAATCGGTTCAAATTGTCCTCAGGTCACAGTCGGTAGTCCCTTATTGTAAATATATTTTCATTTGTTGGAAGCCGTTTTTCGAGTTTTTATTTTTGTCTGAATTATGCGAACCATATTACAGAAAGACTAACCAAATGAGATCAAACTGAAATTTCAGGAATAAAAATTGGTTCAATGAAACTTACATAAAATCCGAATCGGGCAATGTATCGGACCCATTTGATGACATCATGGTCGGAGTAGTTGAGTTTTGGCTCAAATACTTTCAGGTAGCGAACCTTAAAGGACCATACTTGTTGATGCAAATGAGAATTTGACAAATTCAAATTTGCGCGGGACAATTCTCTTTCGTCTCGCACTCTACTCTTTAGAGTTATTACGAGCTAGTCAAAAGAGTACAGTGAGAGACGAAAGAGAAGTGTCCCGCGCGAATTGAATTTGTAAAATTCTTATTTGCACCAACAAGCATGGTCTTTTAAAGCCAGATGGCGCAAATGGAACTTCTGAAAACGAAAGATTAAGTTTAGCTAAAAAAATAATTTCTTTACCAAAATTCATTGAAACTGGAGGTCTATTCCACTTTTTCTTTTCAGCAGCTCCAGTGCCTAATAAGTCAATTTCAGCTGAGATTTGAGATTCTTTCATGCCACCATCCTTTTAATTCTGCAAAATTGAATTAATATTGAAATGCTTTGTATAACCAGTGCCCCAGGCCCGATTGGCAATGGTATTGGATTGTCAGAATCGATTGTCAATTGTATCGGTTCTAACAAATCACAAAAAAGTACGATGGCTGGTCTCTAATTATGACTTTGAGAGTTTGTATCTCAGCGCAGAGTGAAAATTTCGCAATTTTTTTGCCTTTTCTTGGCTCCCACGGGTTCTGCGATTCCGCTTTTTAGATTTTGGTTAAGCGCCCGAAAACTTCAAGATAACCTAGAATCTTCCGATTTTCGAAGAGTTGAAAAATGATCGACCCGGTCTATGATTGGAGAAAATACGGTATCAAGATTACGAAATTTTAATTTAATTTTTTTTAAATTTACTGCCGTTCAGATTGTCCAAGATGTACAAGATTGAATAATTTTCTCTTTGTTTCAACTTTTTTTTTTCAAATTTTACTTATGTCTTTAAATGTGCTTGCTTTGAACTTTGCTTTTAGTCTGCTTTAAAAATACTATTGTAAAATGCTTTAAAAAACTCGTATTATCATTGAATGGTGAAAAATTATATCAACGATATGAAAAACAAATTATAGTGATAGAATTTGAATGCAGCTCAAACAACGCTAAAATACTGTTATAACAAAAAAACATGTGTTTGTAGTGGTTTGAAGACCACCTCGTAATGTATTAAAGCATATTTATATTTTAAAAGATTTAAAAAAAACAGAAAAAAAAAATTATCCGCGGATTTATCCTGCCCCCGACCAGGCTAAGGATAATATCCGCGGATACGGATAAATATCCGTGGATATTTTATTGTTACTACGGATTTTATCCGTGGATAAATATCCGCGGATATTTATCCGCAGATACGGATAAATCCGCGGATTTTATCCGCGGATATTTGATTGTTACTAAGATTTTATCCGCGGATATTTATCGTATCCGCGGATAAATATCCGCGGATTTTTTGATTGTTACTACCGATTATCCGTATCCGGATATTTTGATTGTTACTACCACCCCTGATTTCAAAAGCCATTATCAAGTGCAGCTCACTTTAGTCTCAACGATTTCCGAAGTTTTGTTTGTAAGTTTTCGAAGCCCAGTTGTTGCTTAACTCTTGCGTGTGAAATTTAAGTGATTTTTATTTCAAATGCAAAGCGCTGCACTGATTTTTTATGTTACAATATTCATTTTATTTTTAATTGTGATTGTTTACGGTTGGTGCCTCGGTGCTGTGCCCCGTGCCAAAATTTCAAAGTCGGTGCTGGAGACACGATTTTCCAGGCCGTTGCTCGGTGCTGCGTCAATGCGAAACTGAGAAATTTACAGCACGGGTTACCAGCACTGTCTAGGACACATTAAAAAAGTACAAACATTGAATTGCGCGTTTTGTATAAAAAGGTCTTCTTAATAGCCTCAAGTCCAAAAACTTTGGTTTGTATGTGAAAAACTCACTTCCACACAATTGCATTTTCCCAGCTTTGTATTTGGCTTTTCTAAAATTCTGGGTTTATTCTACCCAATTTTTTTTATACAAGCATAATATACCTTTCATACAGATCAACTGCACCCACTGGTATTTGGTGGTGTTGGGATTCTGATCTATACAAACCACACAAAATTATTTAAAACATTTTAAACTTATTTACAGCTCGACTACCTCAATTTTCTGAGCCAATAGAGAAGGTTTAAAATTAGATTTGACGACTACTTGGATGGCTGAGCCTGTGGCTCGTAGCCAAAGGCAAGAAAAGGGAGAAGACCCTTTTCGGCCGAAAATGAAAGATGTTGAACATTGTTTTGAATATTGGGGCCTACCGCATAAATAAACTCTGGTATGGATGCTTTTTCGTGCATCCAGAGTCACTTTCGATGATTTGTGTCTAAGGTATGTGGGTGTGCGCATCTCAACTCCATGCCCTCAAGCCCCATGCGCCCCCGAAGAGTGCGCAGTGGCCTTGAGAGTTGGAGATGCGCGCACGCACTTACCTTAGACATAATTCCGAGAAGTACACTTGATCATAAAATCCATAAAAATCCATTTTTTTACAATAATTTTGCCATAAAAGGACCAGAAAAGCAGTTTGAAAAGGATTATGGGCCGTATAAGAAGGGGAAGGGAATAATACAGGCGCCACTTTTTTCGGCTGCTTTACCATGTTTTTCAGCTCGGGACGTGGCAAAAATATACTCTATATGCATTTTATGATCAAGTGTACTTCTCGAATCATGTCTCAGGTAAGTGCGTGCACGCATCTCTAACTTTCAAGCCCCATGCGCCCCTTTCGGGAGCGCAGGGGCTTGGGGGCTTGAGTTGAGATGCGCACACCCACATACCTCAGACACAAATCACTCGAAAGTGACTCTGGATGCATGAAAAAGCATGCATACCAGAGTTTATTTATGCGGTAGGCCCAGTATTCAAAAGAATGATTAACATCTTCTTGTTAGTGGCCCTTGTGTGATTAGTGGCCCTCTTTTATTCCCTTCCTCTCCCTATACAGCCCTTAATCCCTTTTAAATTCAAAAGGCGCCAATTTAAATTTTTCAAATTTTGACTAAAAAACCATGATACCCCCCCCCCTGTGGTTCGAAAAATTTTTTTTCTCAGAACCAAAAAAAAACGCGCGGCTTTCTCATGAGATCGGGGTCGAGAAACACGAATATGAAGTTATCTCCTCCACCTGATCAGTCTCCGTCGGAGGGGAGGTGGATTCTGACCTCAAGCCGTTACTTTTTCGACTAAGTTCCTCTATTCAGACCCCTAAATATCCAACTTTTAACATTTTTCTGCAGAAAAAAGATATCTTGTTGAGTAGCTGAGATTCATGGCTACACGATAGCTAAAAAGTTTCAAAAGTGTACCTAAAAAGTGAGGAGAAAAAGAAAAAAAGTAAAAAAAATTTTGGTACTACAACTAAGTGTTTTGTTAGAGAGAAAAAAGTACCATTCGTTGGGAAATCAAATCAATAAAACTGCTGTTTCGGTGTGTTTCGCTCGAAATCCACCGAAAAATACCGAAACACCATTTTCATTGATTTTATTTTCCACCTTTTTTTTCTTGAAAGTTCTGGTTACCTAAATAAGCACAAACTCTGCCGACCATATTGAGTATAAATTTTTAAAAACTTTATAACTTTTCTATACTAAATCAATTTCAGATGGTTTCGGTGGACGTGTTACGGTGTAGTTTGTGGGAACCCATTGTGAAAGCCATCTGTTAACAAAAATGTATATGAAATTATTTATTGCAAAAGGAAATACGCTTTGATTGTGTGGTCGGTCAAGTGCTGATGGTTTAATTGGAATTGCTATGTTTTGATTATTTTCTGTGCCTGCTTCATATTTGACAGCTAGGGGGTGCACACTATGTCTTTCTTGCATTGTATTGTCTAGGAAATTCTGTTTGAAGCTTACTTTTTTGGTTTAATTACCCAATTTGAGGTACTTGAATGTTTACGCCCAAAATAGCGGTGGAATAGAAAATTTTGGAAAGCATTGCCTTTAGTGGCAGTGCATAAATTTTGTGAAAATACAAAAAAAAATAATTTGGTCATTCATAGTTAGGTTATTTTGTTTATAGAAAAAGGGTGAAAAATTCGATTGATATGGCGAAATGGCTGGTTGACATTTACCGTATGTTGTCTAATAGATCGGCACCACTAGCTATTTCTCCAAGCAAAGCTTACGATTTTGAATCAGGGGTGTTTCATTCTATTAGACAAAATAGGTTAAGAATAGCTGCTTGTAGTGCTAGCTAACTTTGAGTCAATTTGAGTCAAAAATTGTGTGGTCGCGTCAAGTGCTGCTGTTTTAATTGGAATTGCTTTGTTTTGATCAGATACTCTAGCTAAACAAGACGACAGCTGAGTCTCGATTTGACAAAACCCCGAAAAGTTAGTTCTCCAACTGGCTTAAACATATTTTTTTAATCTAACTTTTAAAGTTATTTTTCCAGTTTCGGTTTTAGTCGTCGTTAAATCGAGGCTCCACTGTATTTCTTAAAGCAAAGCTGCGTAAAACTTTGGGCTGCACCGATTATGTATTTAAAATATTCAAAAAGGTGAACTTTATTAGGTTATGATCCATCGGTGTCCTTTTGGTGTCCTTTTTCGGTTAACTGTAAATAGTGTGTTAAGTGATTTTTGTACGCTACCGACGATAAAAAAGCTCATTTCTAACAATTTCGCACTGAAAAGTTAGTTTTTCAAAAAAAAATTGGTACCAAAGTTGACTAACTGCCTTGGTTCCCAAACGTACAATATCGTGTATTAAGATATCCTACCCTATTCTGGTCACTGGAGCAGGGCAAAAGAGTCTCTATATGCATGTATGATCAAGATTACTCCTCGAAATCATGCCTAAGGTAAGTGTGTGCAGGGGAGAAAATGAAATGGCACTAGTGGAGACTTGGTTCCCATTTTTGCCTCGGTCTCCACCGCTGAATTTTTAAAGAAAAATAGGAACTGATTTCCACTAGCGCCAATAAAAGAACAATAGTCAAGATGCAGTTCCCGAATAATTAAAAAAGAAGTGATGCCGAGAAGATAATTTTGCAACATGGAGATCAATATTCTAATGGACTCCAACATTTCATAGCCTAGAAAATTCTATGCAATCGGTAGTTTTATCCACAACAGGTAAGAGTATTTTACTCTAGCCGTTGCTTAGTCAGCTAAACCCAGCAACTTGCTAAAAGCTCTTATTCATATACAGTGACAGTGAAGCAGCAATTGTGAAAATTATTTATTTTATCGTTCCACAATTCTTCCATTGAAAAGGAAGTATCCCATAACAAAAAAAAATAACAGAAAAAAGCTGCCAAAAGAAAGCAGCAGGTCTCTAGCAGGCCTGCTATCCAATGGATTTGGCTGAATTTTTGGAGCTGGTCCCTCTACGGGGATCGGCAGAATCGTATGTGCTCGTCGTTGCAAGTCATATTGGACACGTGTGAATTGTAAAACGTGTATCGCACAATGAAAAGGAAGTCCCGCTCGCCTTACAGGGTGTATAAAAATTACGTTAACATTTAAAAAAAAATCGGGCAGCATAACATCGTAGCGGCCCGTTTCCGGATTTTGGGTGGCAAGCCTCGGAAACGTCCCCAATATGGCCTTTATAAACGAAAAAACACAAAAAAACAAATCATAACAGCAAAAACGATGACAGAAAACGATAACTATAATGAATACATCTCATTCAAAATGACTTCCGCCAGCTCTGATACACGCTTCAATTTTTCTAAGAATCCCAATGCGTACTTTTGATGTCCACCATTAGCCAACCTGAATTAAAAATCAGGAATTTATTTTACAACCTTTGTTTTATCGCTCTGCAACAATCGAGACGCTTGACTACGTGCAACGGTACTAGTTCTTGACGAGAGTGGAGCTTGTACGGAAACAGTTCGAGATCTTTGACCAGAATGCGATGAGCTGATGAATGAGAAATTCTCATCCTCCTTGCTAGCTTCCGAGTCGAGTTGAGCTTTGTAGACGACTGTCGCAATTGCGTTTGCTGCTCTTATCTTAAAAAATTGTGAAATCGAAAACAAAAATAAAGACCACTAAATAAAATCAGATGTTCTTCATGTCTTGCAGTCCTCTTTTTTCCCCGCCCAATCCGGTTCTTGTTAGCGCCTGTTTTTTTTAAGTCGACGAGCCGCATTGCTGACCGTTCTCCTTGCCACTTCAAATAGCTGCCCGATCCGCGCATACCCAAGATCTCGGTGACGAAGATGGAAAAAACCGGTACTAGCTCCTCCTTCTTGACTGCACCTATGTCTGCAAAATTGACTGGAATTAATTTGATGAACCGACTTCGAACATAAACGTGAAATATTCAAAAGAGACAACAGAAATAAATGCGACGGAGAATTCAAGGAATAATAAGGAAATGGAGAGCAAGTGAGAAAACAAGCGGAAAAGTGAACAAAAAGTTAAATTTTGACCGAAAATGTTAAATGTCAAAATGTTAACGTAATTTTGAGACACCTGTATTTGGCACTGATATGCAGGCAATAGTTTTCGCGGCTACCAGACAAATTATAACAT
This sequence comes from Ditylenchus dipsaci, assembly GCA_004194705.1. NCBI lineage: Eukaryota > Metazoa > Nematoda > Chromadorea > Rhabditida > Anguinidae > Ditylenchus > Ditylenchus dipsaci. Next base: position 22,764 of record SADC01001111.1, on the reverse strand, counting down.
TTTTAGAACTCATCGCGCGACATTTTCTAATATTTTTAGAACTTTTCAGCTATCTTTATTTAGTTATTCCATCACATTAATCATGAAAATTTACATGCCTCCGCAGTCAATTACGTTACTGTATCTGTTTATTCTAGTTGTGAGCTAAATATGCAGCTGGACGACCTGAAAAAAACAGAACTTTGTTAATTAAAAAACAAAAAATCCTGTCATATGTAAAATCGTGTGTGAGATTGCGTTTGTTAAGTCGAAATTCCCGATTTTTCTCATCAGAATTCTAAAATCTAGGGTGGTACTGTAAGGGAAGCAAATAAATAAGAAAGAGCTCAAATGGTTAGAGCGCCGAAGAAGGATATCATGTGATCGCAGTTTTTCCAAGGCCTGTACAAAAGCCGTTCACTGCCACTGGCGTACCCTTACTTGTTGCAGCGAGCGGTTGACAGTCTCTATCGGCTGGCCAGTCCACCTTCCCTGGTGTTATGCTTAGCTGTCAGATTTGCCTTTGCCCTTCTTTCGGTGATCACTGGCAGAGAACATGTTTCCTCCCAGTAAAATGCATGTGAAATGCGAGATGCAGAGAGCACATTGGCCAGTTGTAGACAGTAATGGAAAAGACGGAGTACGGTCTTGTGGAAAGGGGATAAGTGTATGGGAGGCAAATAGCAGAGAAATGAGAAACATGCCTGGGCGACCCTATAGCTCAAAGGGTTTGCAAGAAGGATATCGCACCTTTTCCCAGGCCTGTACAAAAGCCGTACGTTGCCACTAGCGTAAGCTTACTACACCACCTCATCCTGTGGATGACCACCTGGTAAACCTGAAAATGTTTTTTAAAAACAAAACATACAAACCATGAAGTTCAGAAATTTTAAAGCAATTCCGTGAACAAATCGATCATGCTCAACACGGATCTATTGTTTTGAATTTTTCAATACTTATTAAGTTTACTTTATATTAGTTTATTTAAAGTTTGTCAGGATTATTCAATAGAAAATAATCCCCAGACCTTTTTTTTTCTTGATGAACACTGAGAGTAAGCCGCCGAACAAGTCATTTATGTGAAAAAAATGGTTTAGCATTATATGTGTGTCGGAAATTTCTTCGCTTTTGATTAAACTTTAAAACACATTCACAGACACATTTACACTCATTAGAAAGGTTACTTGATTCTGCATGATGTGGGCATTTGAAACAAGAATAAGAACTTCGAAAAAAGAGATATAGCGTAAAGACCAAAAACTTTTTGGCAAAAAAACGAAAAAGCGAAAATTATCCGCAAAAAAACTTTTTTCGCAAGACCGATCAGTGTAGAAATGTTCAGCATGAAACACAAATGTATAATTAATTTCAATAAAATAAAATTGAAAAATGATTTATTCATATCATAACAATAATAGTTATAAGTGAGAATAGCGATATTTGGAAAAAAGCTCGAGCGATATTTTAGATATTTCAGAACTGACAAAGGATTTCAAAAATCAGAGTAAAAAAAGTGTCGGACCCTAGGCGGGAACGAACTTTTGGTGTGCACTAAATCAGGAGTTCACTGTAAGTGAATAAGATTAGAAAACTAAATTTTTTATAAACAGATAAAAAATTAAATAGCCTTTTTACATTATGAAATAAAGCAAAGGGTAACTTTTTTAAGTTATATGTGCTCGGTGAAAAGGCCGGCTAAAAAATGTCCCACGAGCGTTTCTGGATGATGCGAGAATTTCTGACACCTTCAAACAGCCCTTTTTTGTCAAATATGAAGCAGACACAAAAAATAAAAATACAAGAAAGATGTGTCTCAGTCCTTCTCCTTTTCATCGCTTACGACCAAACCACGTTGAGAGTACGCCATCCCGTCCGATCTGGCAATGTCAAGCAACGTTGGGCTCGACTAGTACTTGGATCGGAGACGTCCTGGGAATCTCGGGTGCTGTAAGCCAAAACTTTTTATTTTTGCAATAAAATATTTCATATATATTTTTGTACAGTTCTGATATTTTTGATCTAAATTCAACTCAAGCATAACAGTTGGGGGTTCACTTTTCGGGTTCACAACCTGATAAAGTTTACCTTTTTGAATATATTGAATACATAATTGACAGTCCCAAGTTTTACGCAGCTTTGCTTTAAGAAATACAGTGAAGCCTCGATCTAACGACGACTAGAACCAAAACTGGAAAAATAACTTTAATAATTGGATTTAAAAATATGTTCAAGCCAGTTAGAGAACGAACTTTTCGTGATTTTGTCAAATCGAGACTCAACTGTAGTCTTGTTTAGCTAGAGTATCTGATCGAAACATAGCAATTCCAAACAAAACCATCAGCACTTGACCCAACCACACAATCAAAGCATAATAATAATAATTGTGTATAAGAACCGGCGAACTTATCTACTCACCGAACTGTCAAATCTCATCAGAAAATAAAAGGAATATTTTTTCTGTTTTAAACTGTAGTATAAGTGGCTACTATAAAATTTTCGGTACTATTCCATTGTCACTTTCGAGTGATTTGTGTCTGAGGTATGTGGGTGTGCGCATCTCAACTCAAGCCCCCAAGCCCCTGCGCTCCCGAAAGGGCGCATGGGGCTTGAAAGTTAGAGATGCGTGCACGCACTTACCTGAGACATGATTCGAGAAGTACTCTTGATCATAAAATGCATTCAGAGTATATTTTTGCCACGTCCGAGCTGAAAAACATGGTAAAGCAGCCGAAAAAAGTGGCGCCTGTATTATTCCCTTCCCTTCTTATACGGCTCATAATCCTTTTCAAACTGCTTTTCTGGTCCTTTTATGGCAAATTATTGTAAAAAAATGGATTTTTATGGATTTTATGATCAAGTGTACTTCTCGGAATTATGTCTAATGTAGTGCGTGCGCGCATCTCCAACTCTCAAGGCACTGCGCCCTCTTCGGGGGCGCATGGGGCTTGAGGGCATGGAGTTGAGATGCTTTGAGGTTACCAGGACAAAAAAATAGCAATTCCAAACAAAACCATCAGCACTTGACCCAACCACACAATCAAAGCATATAACGCCGAGCCAGAGGCACAGCTACCGTATTTCCTCTAATTAGCCGACATGTTGGTTCATTTTTCAACCTTCAAAAGTCGTGAAAATTTTGGGTCGATCCCAATTAGTGTTGGCATCGAGACGAGAAATTTCGAGAATTTCTCGTTTCTCGTCTCGAAAATGTTGCCTTTCTCGATTCTCGATTCTCGATTTCAATTTTCCTTTCTCGTCGAGATTCTCGACATTTTCGAGAAATCTTGTCTTTACCTTACGCACTGCTTCGCTCACGTTTTCACTTGTTACTTCTGGACAAATGCACATAAATGGCAATTTATGCTACTGTATCTGTACCAGGGGATCGGACATTTTTCCGTTGGACATTTTTCCGTCGAAATTGTTCGGCAGTTATTTTTTGGCTCTACTTTTTTTCTTGATCGAGAAATAATTCTGTTAGTACGGTTTTGTAGCTAAGATTCAGAACTTCAAAATAAGCTATTAACAATCAATGTCTGATTGCAAAATTTTGGATAAAAATGTCTAATCTGACACTAAAAAGAGAGTCGGACATTTTCCGTCGAAATTGGAGACTTAGTGTCAGACTGGGCATTTTATCCGAATTTTGCAATTGAACGTTGATTGTTGATGGCTCATTTTGAAGCCCTGAACCTAAGCTACAAAACAGGACTAACAGAATCGTTTTTTCAATTACGAAAAAAAATTACAGTCAATAAATGACCGCGGAAAAATTTCGACGGAAAAATGTCCAACGGAAAAATGTCCTAAACCCTGTACCAGTGTTTCCAAAAACAGAACACAGAATTAACCACAGAATTTTTAAAAGTGCTCGTAATTGTGTTTTTTGTATGGTATTTTTGCTAATTTGTTGTGCGTTTTGTTCAGCGTTAAATGTTGCGGTAGAGACCACACGCTTTTTGCAAATTTCCACTAAAACAGCAAGAAAATTTGACTTTTGTCCCGAAAAAGTCAAAAACAGAATTATGTTTTCTGTTTTTGACTTTTTCGGGACAAAAGTAAATTTTCTTGCTGTTTTAGTGGAAAATTTGCAAAAAGCGTGTGGTCCTCTACCGCAACTTTTAACGCTGAACAAAACGCACAAAAATTAGCAAAATACCATACAAAAAACACAATTACGAGCATTTTAAAAATTCTGTGGTTAATTCTGTGTTCTGTTTTTTGGAAACACTGATCTGTACTCATATCCCTGATGTATGTGCCCTCATCATATACGTAACGTATAATACGTTTGTTTAGGCAAGCGTGGCAAAGATCGAAACAAGGTATGGGACCTTGGAGTATGACAAGTAAATCTATTTAATTACGCATTTTTGAACTTACTCAATTTTGACATTACTTCTCAGGAATTACGGGTTGGCGCTTTTTCTGGATCCCCGCTTCAAAGACTGTTGCGTCGAAGACAGTAAATAATGGTTAAGCAATGGCTCGTAAGCCAATATCCATCGGTGGATAAAGCGTCGAAAGAAGAACCGTAGGAGGTTGAATCAGTGGTGAGAGACCGGTGGCCAAGGAACGAGAAGCCTGTTCGCACTTCAAGTCAATATTATTCAGGAGAACAATGTGCCGCGCCCTATTTCTACGTGTGGCAAAATTTGGAATTTGTACCGTTTTAAAATTTGTTCTAAACTTTGTTAATTTGGTTCAATTCAGGAGATCGTCTCGTATAACGCTGAGAAGCCTGCACCGTTGGACTCCGATCCTTTCCTCTATTGGCAGAACGCTTTCCAATTCTCTCAAAAGCAGCTCTTCAATATCTGTCCGCGCCGTCTACTTCTCAGCCAAGTAAGCAGCTATGCAGTCACGCCAGAGATGTGTTTTACTACAAGAGGTGTCAGCTGGACCCATTCAATGCGGAGCATATAATCTTTTTGAATCGTGCCCTCCTTGATATAAACTTTACTTTTTGATTTGTATGCTTAGTGTTTGCCAAAAATTTGAATAAAGAAATGTTAATTCGAAAACTTTATTGAATCTTGGAAATTTTCTCGTTTCTCGTCGAGATTCTCGAAATTTTTTTGTCGCGAATCTCGATTCTCGAAAACTTTGTCCTTCTCGATTCTCGATTCTCGATTTTACCCAACTGCCAACACTAATCCCAATACTTTCAGGTGAAGATCCAAAATCGAAAAAGCGGAATCGATAAAGCTCGTAGGAGCTAAGAAAACGCAATTAACAGCGGTGTAAATTTTTTTCTGTGGACTGAGATATGACCTCAAAGTAGGGGTGTCGGTTATTAGAGGGTGTCGGCTAATTAGAGGAAATACGGTATCCAAAATTTCTCGAATAGAAACCTTTCAGGATTCTAATTGAACCGAATTGACAGTGAACTTACGACTATTAATACTTCTTGCTGATCTACATCTAGCTGGTTTAATATCTTATCATAAGGTTAGAGACCAAACTACTCTTTGCTATATCAAAATTGACTCAAAGTTAGCTAGCACTACAAGCAGCTATTCTTAACCTATTTTGTCTAATAGAATGAAACACCCTGATTCGAAATCGTAAGCTTTGCTTGGAAAATTATTTTTTCTTTTATTCGATTCAAGCCAAAAACTTTTTTATTTTTGCAATAAAATGATTTCATAGACATTCTACAATTGGCATATTTTTGATCTAAATTTGACCAAAAAATGTTAGTTTTGGATGCATAGCCTAATAAAGATACCTTTCGAAATATTTTTCATAAATAAGTGGTACGATCCAGAATTTCGCTTCATCTTCTAAATTTTTTTAATTTTTATTCTGAAACTCATCCGTAATTTTTCGAATGGCTCGTATGATTAAAAACCAATGCTGCCATGCAGGCACCAATGAAGTTAGATACAGTCAGCTGTCTATATATCATGCTCTTCGATTAACACACCATTTTTCATTTTTGTCAAATACTTTTTATATATTTTTTTTTATTTTTATTTTGAAGATGCGCACTCCCTGCCCGTTAAATTACTGTGCTTGACATTTCTGTCTTATTAGAATTTTAGCTTTCTGACAAAAATTCTGAAAGTATGCCTAAGAGTAAATATTTCCAGTTTCAGGCGTTTTCTGAAAATTTTTATAGAAACGAAAAATTCGACGCTACTATGATATACCCCCCCCCCCAAAAAAGCTACTTTGATATACCCCCCCCCCCCCCAAAAAAATTGGACCTACTACGATATACCCCCCCCAAAAACTCGGGTTTTTTGAAGGGCTGAAACCCATTTTTATGCAATAATTTTGCCATAAAGGGACCAGAAAAGCAGTTAAAAAGGGATTATGGGCTGTATTGGATGGGAAGGGAATATACAGGGGCCACTTTTTTTAGCTGCTTCACCATGTTTTTCAACTCGAGCCGTGGCAAAAATAGACTCTATATGCATTTTATGATCAAGTGTACTTCTCGGAATCATGTCTAAGGTAAGCAAAAAGGGCCCTATTCCTCAATGGTACCGATTTTTAAGCTTAGTCCCCCTCTTATTTTTTCTTATTTTTTTAGATTTAGGTTTTAGTTTAGGCAATGTAGGCTAGCGTAAGTTAAAACGGAGTCGAATTTATTTTCGGATTAATGTTTGGTTCCTTCTTAACGCATGCTAGTCAACCTTTCATGAAGCTAGTCCTAAAAAATCACGAAAAAAGAACAAGGAAGACCACTTCAAAAATGACCGGCATGTCATATTGCCCGTATTTTTTTGAAGTTGCTTACTTTTGCGAAAATGTTTGTCTTCTTTCTCGCATATGATAACAAAGTTATTATGGATTAACGATGCCGTTTGGTTTCTCACCACTATTTTACTTGGCTTCGCGGTTGTTTTACAGGCTGAGGCATAGGAGTCAGTGTATTTTAAGACAGGTTTAAACATTTTTTGTTACTTTTTTTTCAAAATTTCAGAAAAAACAACAGGGAGGACAAGCTTGAAAATCAGTACCCATTGAGGGATAGGGCCGCAAAACGCCACAAACAGATTTTCTTTAATTCAGGAAAAGGGGCGCCCTATTAGGCCTTGTTCACAATGCTGAACTATAAATTCAACCAAGCCTCACACGGGAAATGGCCACACTTTTTTTTAAAATTTCCAGAAAATTATTCTTTTGTTATTTACAAGTTTGTCATTCTTGGTCGGAGTGAGCATTTTCAACCTTCCTCACAATCCTTACTCCGGCTGAGTGAGGATTGTTGACTTTTTCACTCTGTCTAATATCTATCGACTCGACAATAGCCTTTTTAATAGCGCTGAATCTCAGCTACAAAATGGCACCAAAGTATAATTTTTGTAAAATTAAAAAGAAGTTATGGCCATTTTCAAATGAGGATTATCGAATTTACTGTCCGCTATGTGTGCGAAGCCTCACAGGAAACGATGTGTTAGTTATTTTTCATACATTGTTAAGCGAAAATTTGATTCATTATATTTGTTAATTTTTTAATTAAAATAAGTGAAAATCAGTTGTTTTTATTTGTTAGTGAAAAGAAATATTGAAGAGGTTCGCCTATCGTTAAAGGACCATGGTTTTCGCGCGCAGTGGCATGTGCAAAATTTGAATTGCGGGGACACTTCTCTTTCGTCTCAAACTTTACTCTTTGAAGTCGTTTTGAATGACTCCAAAGAGTAGAGCTTGAGACGATAGAAGTGTCGTCCGCCAATTCAAATTTTGCACATGCCACTGCGCGCAAAAACCATGTCCTTTAAAGGACCTGGTTCTTCCTGATCAATGGTCCCGCGCCGATTCAAGTGGACTTCCAACGAGAATAAAATTGACGCAATTTTGTAAAAGTAGAAGAAAAATTGGTGCGTCCAATCGGAATCAAGTCGATGACTAACTTTTAAGGTGGCATTCACAGGGTGCCAATGTCGGTGCCAGTCTCAGCAGCAGAGGTCAAAGTCTGATACTGGCACACATTCACATTGGTCAAAGTGCAAGCTCGGCATCAATGACAAGTTGATCTTGATCTGCATTCAAGTCAAGTTCATTAAAATAAACTAACGCTTTATCATGGGTGCCAAAAAATATCTTACACCCAAAACGACATCCAAAAAAATTCGTTTCCATCTTGAATACGACAATTTTTTTAGCTCGATTTTCGAAGCATTCTGCCAGCTGTCTTTGGTCACTCTAGTCAGAAATATCGGAAGGATTTCTAATTTTGGAGATAGATTTTGTAAATGACAGCAGTTTCGCCCAAAAACACTTAAGGGTACTATTTTGAAAAAGAGATGTCGTTAAATCGAGTAATCGCGGACCTTTTGACACAACTGATGTCATTTACAGAACGACCGGCAAAATCAGGATCCTTACGATATTTAGGACTAGATGACCAAATACAACTGGTGTAATCAGTAATTTGACGGGTGAAACAATTTGAGCCATTTACAGGGAAAATAACGCCGCTATTCCATTGTACCCCCCCCCCCAAAAAAGCTTCCAGTGCGCCGCCTTCGGGGCGCAGGGGCTTGGGGCTTGGAGTGAGATGCGCACACCCACATACCTTAGACACAAATCACTCGACAGTGACTCTGGATGCATGAAAAAGCAGTGCATACCAGAGTTATTTATGCGGTAGGCCCCAGTATTCAAAACCATGTTTCAACATCTTCATTTTTCGCCGAAAGGGTCTCCGCCTTCCCGGCTTTGAGCCAGAGGCTCGGCATCCAAAAATTCTGCCTTCACCTCTACAGAGTCCTGGCTCAGTATAACCACCTCGGCACCCACCCGACTGGCCTTGAGAGCCTTTTGAGTACTTATGTATTTGGGTCTTCCAACAAGTTGCTGGTTGACGTGCCTTCAAACGTGTTATATTAAGTGGGGACCCAAGTTGCGGGTTTGTGGGT
>SADC01001111.1:0-13895 GCA_004194705.1 Ditylenchus dipsaci | reverse complement strand
AAGTAGTCGTCAAATCTAATTTTAAACCTTCTCTATTGGCTCAGAAAATTGAGGTAGTCGAGCTGTAAATAAGTTTAAAATGTTTTAAATAATTTGTGTGTTTGTATAGATCAGAATCCCAACACCACCAAATACCAGTGGGGTGCAGTTGATTTGTATGAAAGGTATATTATGCTTGTATAAAAAAATTGGGTAGAATAAACCAGAATTTCAGGAAAAGCCAAATACAAAGCTGGGAAAATGCAATTGTGTGGAAGTTAGTTTTTAACATACTAAACCAAAGTTTTTGGACTTGAGGCTATTAAGAAGGCCTTTTTATACGAAACGCGCAATTCAATGTTTGTACTTTTTTAATGTTGTCTTAGACAGTGCTGGTAACCCGTGCTGTAAATTTCTCAGTTTCGGCATTGACGCAGCACCGAGCAACGGCCTGGAAAATCGTGTCTCCAGGCACCGACTTTGAAATTTTGGCACGGGGCACAGCACCGAGCACCAACCGTAAACAATCACAATTAAAAATAAAATGAATATTGTAACATAAAAAAATCAGTGCAGCGCTTTGCATTTGAAATAAAAATCACTTAAATTTCACACGCAAGAGTTAAGCAACAACTGGGCTTCGAAACTTACAAACAAAACTTCGGAAATCGTTGAGACTAAAGTGAGCTGCACTTGATAATGGCTTTTGAAAATCAGGGTGGTAGTAACAATCAAAATATCCGCGGATACGGATAATCGGTAGTAACAATCAAAAAATCCGCGGATATTTATCCGCGGATAAATCTGTAGTAACATCAAATATCCACGGATATTTATCCGTATCCGCGGATATTATCCTTAGCCTGGTCGGGGGCAGGATAAATCCGCGGATAAATTTTTTTTTCTGTTTTTTTTAAATCTTTTAAAATAAATATGCTTTAATACATTACGAGGTGGTCTTCAAACCACTACAAACACATGTTTTTTTGTTATAACAGTATTTTAGCGTTGTTTGAGCTGCATTCAAATTCTATCACTATAATTTGTTTTTCATATCGTTGATATAATTTTTCACCATTCAATGATAATACGAGTTTTTTAAAGCATTTTACAATAGTATTTTAAAGCAGACTAAAAGCAAAGTTCAAAGCAAGCAACATTTAAAGACATAAGTAAAATTTGAAAAAAAAAAGTTGAAACAAAGAGAAAATTATTCAATCTTGTACATCTTGGACAATCTGAACGGCAGTAAATTTAAAAAAAAATTAAATTAAAATTTCGTAATCTTGATACCGTATTTTCTCTAATCATAGACCCGGGTCGATGATTTTTCAACTCTTCGAAAATCGGAAGATTCTAGGTTTATCTTGAAGTTTTCGGGCGCTTAACCAAAATCTAAAAAGCGGAATCGGCAGAACCCGTGGGAGCCAAGAAAAGGCAAAAAAATTGCGAAATTTTCACTCTGCGCTGAGATACAAACTCTCAAAGTCATAATTAGAGACCAGCCAATAATAAGAGAAAATACGGTAATCTTATTTGTCATTTGAGTTACAATTCCGCCCATGCTAAGACCAGCGTCCTTGTTGAACAAGCTTTTGGCAGGCGGACAAGAAGATTCCATAGCCTACATGGAGAACAGCGCATAGATTTGGCAAATGTGTCTAGTTTTATAGTTGCTTGTGCAGTCTTGCACAACATTGCTATTGATTTGAAACAGTCACATTTTGATGGGATAGAAGATGATTTTGAAGAGGATCAACCAGATATAAATATCACCATCATGGCTTACAGTAATAGTGGAAACACTTATCGAAACCATATTGTGCAAAAAAAAATTTTCTTAATTGAGAAAATGATTAATTTAGGCATAAATCGTTTACTTTCTTATACATAGTAAACACGAAAAAGTATGAATAAAACATTGTAATAATTTTGAACAAACAGAAAAGTAGTAAGAGATGAAATTATAGAAAAAAAAATTACCAATATTTATCCGCGGATTTTATCCGCGGATAAATCCGTGGATATATCTGCGGATTTATCCTTAGCTGCGGATAAATCCGCGAATTTTATCCGTATCCGCGGATATTTCTATCCGCGGATTTTATCCGTATCCACGGATTTTATCCGTTGATTGTTGCTACCACCCCAGGTATTTCAATAGAAAATTTTAATATGTAAAACCCATCGTACTTTTTTGTGATTTGTTAGAACCGAATACAATTGACAATCGATTCTGACAATCCAATACCATTGCCAATCGGGCCTGGGGCACTGGTTATACAAAAGCATTTCAATATTAATTCAATTTTGCAGAATTAAAAGGATGGGTGGCATGAAAGAATCTCAAATCTCAGCTGAAATTGACTTATTGAGCACTGGAGCTGCTGAAAAAGAAAAAGTGGAATAGACCTCCAGTTTCAATGAATTTCGGTGAAGAAATTAATTTTTTTAGCTGAACTTAATCTTTTGTTTTCAGAAGTTCCATTTGCGCCATCTGGCCTTAAGGTTCGCTACCTAAAAGTATTTGAGCCAAAACTCAACTACTCCGACCATGATGTCATCAAATGGTCCGATACATTGGCAGATCTGGACTTTATGTAAGTTTCATTGAACCGATCTTGTTTCCTGAAATTTTTAAAATCTCAGTTTGTTAGTCTTTCTGCAATATGGTTCACATAAATCAAAAAATTGAAAAAACTCGAAAAACGGTTTCCAACAGGGACCACCGACTGTGACCTGAGGCTACTTTAACCGATTCTTGTAGAGGGTACCCAATTTTTTATAAATATAGCTTTCGATATTTGAAGGTCACAAAAGTTAGTACAACTGGCACTCCTAATTTCTAAAAACAGCTTGATACACATACAGGGTGGCCCAAAAAACCTTTTTTAAACCTGCTCTCTTATTTTTTCATTGAATTTGGTGTAACAAGGATTGACGGTTGCAGTCTTAGGTCACAGCGTCAGCTTCAAGTGCGGAAGCAACCACTTAGTGAGTTAGCCCTGTGCAGCAAGCCGCGTTAATCTCATGCTACGAGAGCTAGACCTAAGACTACGGCAGAATGAGAGTACTCGGTACCGGCCTCACAACCGTTATTTAGACATCCTTGCTCACGCCAAAAAAGTCTGTATATCAGACAGTGCGCGGAAGCCCTTGACAAAAAATTTCAGATTTTTTTCAGGTTTTTTTGGGTCACCCTGTACAGTCGAACCTCGATAAACGAGCACCCCCAAAGTTCATTCCCCCGCTGGGCCGACACTTTCTGTAGCTCGATTATCAAAGCTTTTTTTTAAATTATTTTTTGACCGTCCGGTCCCAAATATTGCAAGGATTTCGATTTCACCGATCGTTTTTCAGAATCCAAAAACTTTGTCCTCTAAAAATTCAAAAACTCGATAAACAGACACCCTATTTCTGACTTACTTTTAAGGGTGCCCGTTTATTGAAGTTCGACAGTATTATGTCTTTTCATAACTGACCATGGTCATACTCCGTTTGTTGTTGGCATTTGAGCTGGAAAGTCAAGAGCCCAAAAAACTTGGGCTCACTCTAGAGCATACGCGCGAAGCAAAATTCTATCCAAATTTCTCCAGGTCGAAGATGGACAATCTTCCTTGTTAGACAAAATATGCTTTACAAATAATTATTTGCAGGAAACCAGGTGCTGAAGGTTGACAAAGCGGAATAATATTGCTGCCATTTGTAGCCCAGATTCTCCTATTATCATGTTCTTCGAGCAAAAATAGCTAGGAATTGTTGATCAATACATTTTAATAATTTATTTTCACCAATAGTGTTCCAAAAAGTACACTAAATTATACTTTTCAACATTTTATCTAACTTTTTTGCTTGAATTTTTCGAGAAAAAATTATTTATAAAAATGTGTGTATGTGGCATTTTGCTCAGCAAATTTTTCTATTATATAAAGTTTCCACATTCCCCTGTATTGGCCTCCAACTTAAGCATGTGAGAAGAGTGGCAATCAAATGAAATTTTTTTATGTATGAAAAAAATAAAATAATCTATATGAATTCGTAATGTTATTTATTGCTGTTCCAACCTATTAATTCACTTATCATCATAAATGCATACTATTTCTTGTCATAAAAGAAACGAGAGAAAAAAGGAATATTTTTATGTTATTACTTATTTTAAAAAGGATAGAAAAGAATAGGTGATAGCTTAATTCAGAGATTAGGCCAATAAAATGTATGTCATTTTGAAAATGACACAATTTTTTTAATTTCATTTTTACAATTAACGAGTATTGCCAACGCAGATCAACTTAAAGTCAAGAAGCAATACTTTTGTATTTTATATCAAATACATGAATTTTGGAAAAACAAAATTTTAGACCTTTTAGACCCAGATCTTTTCATGATTTTCTTCTCTTGACCATTCTTTTCCCCTTGAACACCCACTCAAATTTTTCGCTATGCAGCGATTTGTCTGGTCGATTCTCGAATTTTCGGGCTCCAACCCATCGAACAATAATTTTGCCATGAAAGGACCAGAAAAGCAGTTTAAAAAGGGATTATGGGCTGTATTGGGAGGGGAAGGGAACAATACAGGGGCCACTTTTTTGGCTGCTTTTGCATGTTTTTAAACTCGGGCCGTGGCAAAAATAGACTCTATATGCATTTTATGGTCAAGAGTACTTCTCGGAATCATGTCTAGGTAAGTGCGTGCGCGCATCTCTAACTCTCTAACCCCCTTTGGGGGCGCAGGAAGCTTGGGGGCTTGGAGTTGAGACGCGCACACCCACATACCTTCGACACAAATCACTCGAAAGTGACTCTGGATGCATGAAAAAACATGCATAACAGAGTTTTATGCGGTAGGACCCCGTATTCCCAGTTTTTGTTTCCCTAGTTTTTATTTCCCCTGTTTCCCCAGTATTTCCCAATTCCTTAGTTTTCCTACCGAAGAGCACCTCCACCCGTTCACAAGGCCGGGCCAGTGGCCCAGCTTCCAAAAATTTAGCCTGGCACTGAAAAAGTGCTAGGCTTGGGTGAATTACCCGCAGGGTGCACCCCGCTGATCGTCTTGGTTCATGGGAAGTAATTATACTTTTGCCTGCACCACAAGTTCCTTGTTTCTGAGTGCCCCTAGACGCTCAGAGAATTAATGATCTGAGGGTCACAACCATCTCAAAAAGTTAATTTTTTTGATGTGTGTTAAAATAAAAATTAAAAGCGTGAAATAGAATTTTCAAAACCCATCAAAACATTTTCTTCCATTTCTATAAACAGATTTTGATTGGACTGAACCGAGACCCGTCAGTCGAAATAGTCACAAATCGATTCAGTTTAGAATTTTTTGTTTAAATGTTTTTTGCTCAATATGGTCGCCACTAGTTTTAGCTCATTTTGGTAACGAGAATTTTCAAAAAAATAAAAATAACGAGTTGGCAAAGCGTAATACTTCAATCTGTTACCAAAATACTTTTTTCTAGTACCAAGATTTAACATGCATAGAAAAACTCCTTGTGAAGTTATAGATTTTTTCCTTTGCACATGAACGTGTAGCCCTGAATCTCAGCTTTCTAACTAGACTTCAATTTCTTGTAAAAGATCACAAAGATATGAAGATTTTGAGCTTTGTATTAAGTTACTTTTTCGACTAAGTTCCTCTATTCAGACCCCTAAATATCCAACTTTTAAAATTTTTCTACTGAAAAAAAGATATCTTGTTGAGTAGCTGAGATTCATGGCTACACGATAGTTAAAAAGTTTCAAAAGTGTACCTACAAAGTGAGGAGAAAAAGAAAAAAGTGAAAAAAAAAATTTTGGGACTACAACTTAGTATTTTGTTACGAGAAAAAAGTACCACCCGTTGGGAAATCAAATCAATAAAACTGCTGTTTCGGTGTGTTTCGCTCGAAATCCACCGAAAAATACCGAAACACCATTTTCGTTGATTTTATTTTCCACCTTTTTTTTCTTGAAAGTTCTTGTTACCTAAATAAGCACAAACTCCTGGCAATCAGATTGAGTAAAAAATGTTTAAAAAATTTATAACTTTTCTATACAGTCAAACCTCGATAATCCGCCACCCCTTGGGACCGATCCGAGGGTGGCGGATTATCGAGGTGGCGGTTTAGCGGGGGTAAACTTTGTTGAGTTTCTCTGACGGCCAACCAAATCGGGCTTATCAAGGGTGGCGTTTATCGAGGGTGGCGGTTTAGCGGGGTGGCGGATTATCGAGGTTTGACTGTACTAAATCAATTTCAGGTGGTTTCGGTGGACGTGTTACGGTGTAGTTTGTGGGAACCCATTGTGAGAGCCATCTGTTAACAGAAATGTATATGAAATTATTTTATTGCAAAAATAAAGAGTAATATTCACAAAGCGAAGCTTCATTAGATAATGAACCCGAAAAATTTCGGATGATTAGGTTGAATCTCAATCAATGAACGCTTTACAATTTCTTAAAAAACTTTGAAAAACTTTCAAAAAACTTTCTTTACAATTTTTGAAAAAAGATATATAGCGTAAAGACCAAAAAGGTCGAATAAGCGAAAATTATCCGCAAAAATAGATCTTTTTTCGCAAGACCGATCGGTGTAGAAATGTTCAGCATGAAACACAAATGTATGATTAATTTCAAGGAAAATGAAAATTTGAAAACGATTCATTCCTATCATAACAATAATAGTTATGAGCGATATTTTGAAAAAGCTCGAGCGACATTTCGATACAACATTTTGGCTAAAATTGATACCGAACAAGCGATATTTCGATACGATATATCGCTCGCCAACAACACTAGTATTGACATCCATGTGTTCTTTTATTAAGATTTATAATTGCCTGTTAAATTTTGAATTCCTCTCGAGACAACAAACATTTCAAGTCAGAAGTGTAGTCTGAATATTCGTGCCAATATTCGCGCAAAGATAAATATTTTCGCTAGCATTTAAAACGCGAATAAGCGGTGAAAAAATTTTGGGATTTTGGTGAATTTTTTGTCTAAAACTGATGTTTTGACCAAAACTTTTATTTTGTTTATCTAGTAATAATCTTTTCAGCCTAAATACTGTGGATAACCTTAAAAAACGAAGTGAAAGCAATTTGTTAAGTTCACAGTCAGCCCTCGTCCTAGAGTCAACTTCTGTAAATAGTCAACTCTCGCTATATATTGCTGTATTAGATTTGTTGTCCCTAGTTGTTTTAGTGAGTGTTTTCGTCAAATAATGGCCGATGTTGTATATAATATTGCTGTAAAAACATCTGAATAAATTTGATGGAAGTTTTTTGTCGTAAACGCTGCTCTCTGAAGATTTCAATGTTGGCGTCCATACACAACTCTAGTTTTAACTCTCGATTTTTTCATTGTGAGTGCCCAAGATGAAACGCGAGACCTCGTACTGTTTTATTCGATCTTTTTCATTTAGCAAATTACAAGAAGCGCCATAGCAATTGTGCAATTTGAAAAAGTATCACTCTAAATAATAATAAATGAATAAGATTAGAAAAGTAAATTTCTTCGATTTTTAAGTACCTGGGTATGCAATCGACCATGCTGAACACGAATCAAGTGTCAGAATCAGGTTTTTTCTAACAAGGACGTCAAAAATTGAAATTTCGCGTAATTATTCGTCGCGGAATTGTCTGTCGCCGAATTATCCGTTGCGGAATTATCCTTCGTGGACCTGTCTCCCGCGGAATTATCGCCATGCCTGTTAGCAAGTGATGGCTCATTAGAAAGCCCAAAAAACGGGAAAACTTCTTAGTATAAACTAAGACACCAACACAGAAAAGTACACCAACGGAGTAAATTACATCTTAAAACAACGAGCATGATTAGAGCTATCTATTGCGCGCATACTTGAAGCAAAGTGATCATATTTTACGGGGAATTCATGATTTTTCTTTGAAGATTTAGTTTTTGAATACCCTTGTTTTTGATAATATAATGGCCATGATTTCGCATAGATATCATTTATAGTTAAATAGTCAAAAGAAATTCAAAGAATAAAGCCTCGCGGTTATCTCGACACTAAATACACCAATAGTTCATAGTAAAATTACCACAAATAACGCAAAGTTAGTATATGAGTTATAACACTACTTTTCTATAACTTTGTTTCCGCTGGAAAAATGCTGAATACTGACACCGGATTCCTGTTTCAGCGTGGTCGATTTGCATATAAAATTCAATCTTAAAATTAAAACGTCACTGATAAATTTCAAATACCGCTCATGACAAAAAATGCATTAATTGCATCATTGTGTTCAGTGTGAAACTCTGAGTCAAAATTGAAAGAAATCACAACTAACCGTTTTCGTGTCAAGAAGGCTGACTAGTAGAACTGAAAGTTATAGTTTGAATCGATTGTAACTATTTCCAGCACTGCTTTAATGTTAAAAATGCTTTAATTTGAAAAAATATGCAAGTAATCAAAGTAGGCTGGCCTACTTTCTTTAAGTTCTTGTTCTACATGGTAGTTGCAGCGTTTTTTGGATTGTCAGGAGCTGAATTTTGCAGACGGATAATATTAATATCAAAGGTTACCTTCAATCGAATGGCTACTTAGCTGGCTAAATAGTCGAAAAATGAACATCCAGCTATTTCGACAACTCTAGTTATTTTGTTTATCTTCATATAGCAAGTTTAATATTGTTCCAGTCTACCGAATTCACAGAGCAGTGGCAATAAAGAAATTTCTCGTGTGTTAATTGAATTTAAAGGACTATAGGCGTCGCCGACAACGAGAATTTCAAATGTTTGAATTCGCGTGGGAAAGTTCTCTTTCGTCTCGCACTGTACTCTTTGGCGTTATTTCGATGAACTCAAAAGAGTATAGGGAGAGACGAAAGAGAACTGTCCGCGCCGATTCGAACATTTGAAATTCTCGTTGTCGGCGACGACTATGGTCCTTTAAGTGAAAAATTTTGTGAAAATGGGCTATTACCTCTACCTATCAACCTGTCCAAAAAAACCGAATGTTTTACAAATTTCGTTTTGAAGCAATATTTGTGGACAGCCCGGTATTAAGGTGTCATACAAACTCGTATAGAATAAAAAAATTATATTTATAACATTTATATCCGAATTTTAAAAATTCTTCAAAAATGGCTAAAAATTAATGCTTCAGAGATAACCAGACACTCGAAAAATAGATTAACGTATTTTTTCTGTCGTCTTAATTTTGAGGCTATATTTTGAAAAAGCTCTGCAATTCAGATATAGATGTGATTAATCCAACTTTGATTCTTCAGAAGTTTGTCTGATACCACATTACCCCACAGCCTTCTAAAATTCAAATCTTAGTGCATTAAGAAAAAAAATACAGGAATTATCAAAATCACAATTGATTTCAGCAAATACTTTCAAAAGTTTTGCATTAGCTGGTTGTCTGAATTGAGATAACAACAAGTTTTTTTGTCTTTTTTCTCGAACAAAATCGGAGCCACTATAGAGGAGTACAAAATCTTCATTTGCGTACCAAGGATATATGCAAAAATGCAATTAGGGTGCTTTGCGCAAAAATTTGTTGGAAAACGTAAAAACCCCTATTTTTACTCGGAAAAATGCCAGTTGTTTGCTTGAAACGGTCTCTAGCTTCTCAACAACTACAACAAATTCGGTCTGATTTTTCTGGTACCTGAATATACAGCTTTTTTCTGGTATAAAAATTGTAAGGAAATTACTGTGGTTTTGCTTTTTTGTGTGTCGTTTATGTTGTCAAATATTCTTTGTATTTTCAGGTAGTTTAATCGTGCGAACGACAGGTGCTCTTGTGGTACACAAAGAGCCAATAACAAAGCAAACTGTCACTCTGAGAACTGTGAAAATCAACAATGGTTGATTTGAAAGCAAAAAAAAGAAAATCTGAAACAGTCTACTCAAACAGGTCTGTTTTGATATTTCAGAATTCTGTACTAACTTAACAGCTTCTAGTGTTTTTCATGCTACCGCAGCATTATTAACTTTATTTAACCCGTTCGTCTTTCAGGTATTCATTCGGTCTGCAGTCTGCTAAGCGACTCGTCTAAGGAATGACTGCCAAAGCAGGGAAGATCGTCTTCATGAAGTGTGCCAATAATGTCGTCAAAGCTGCATCTGAAAGGCTGAAGATGCTCAGGTCGGGTTTGTGTGAGGCTTGCTGATATCCCAGGTGCTAAAGCATCCACACGTTGGCTACTGCTCGTCCAGTGACTATTTTTTGGTGGTTCGAAATATGCTCACAGGTTGTCTACAGTCGGTCAACGAGATGTACAAATGTTTGCAATATTCTGAAAATCTGTCTAAATAAAACTAGCATTAGATTTTGCTGCTGCAAAACAATTTCTTTCATTTTGCAGCAAGTTATTTATAAATTTTCACGTTAACGCGTTCTTTGATATTCTTATGCTATTTTGCGAAAAAGACCGAGAAAATTCAGAGATGCGGAGAGATGTGCACAGCAACTATTTGACGCAAATAGACTTGCGTGCTTGTAGTTGTCTAGTCTTCATGTCTGGCTAGTCGAATATGCAGTAAACATGTTAAATTTATAAGCATGATATCAAGACTCTTTTATCATTTTTCATAATTTTAATTTTTATTGTCTTAATTATTAAAGAATGTGCGCTTTATATTCAAAGTTTCACTTAAGTACTGGTGTACTTTTTGTCTTTTGCATTTCACATCTGCTGGCGGTACAAGTTCAAGAAAGCATGATTCACACGGTTTACACCGAAAACTTACTGCCGGCAAACAAAGAAGAACATCTTCGTCGTCCATTCACCAGGTATAGTGTTAATTTTAAAGTGATTTTAAAGAGAAAGTACATTTTATATTGCAAATGACTTGAATTGAATATCGCTCGCCTACCGTATTTTCTCTAAATATATCGACCGGACGATTTATTTTTCACCTACCTCTAGTTTGATCGGTCTATTAGAGAGGTTGCTATGTTGTTCAGAATCATTGCGCCTTTTTTGATCAACAGTGAAAAGGTTTGAACGTCTCCTAAGTATTTTTATACCCTAAAACCGATAAAAAAAAGTTTGAAAACAATTTCCGTACTAAAGAAAAGGTTTCCAAAAATTTCAGTTAACTTAAGTTGACCAATTGCCTTGGTCCCCCAAGGTAAAATATCATGTATTAAGGTAAGTCACCGAGTTTTGGTCACTGAACTGGGGCAAAAAGAGTCTCGATGTGCATTGGAATCATGTCTGAGGATCATATACTAAGGGTAAAATTTAAATTTTGTTCTCGAACAGATGAGATTATCTCCTCCATCCGAACACTCGGCGTGAGGGGGATCCTGAACCCAAGCCCGGCTTTAATCTTATTCTGTAATCCTAGCTTTCGCATTTTTATAACTAAGATTTTCATATTTGTACAAAAATAAAAAAGTTACTAAAAGCTTCGCCACATTATTAACCACACTAGAGTCGAGCATTGAGGGTGAGAGTACAGGGTCTAACAAGAATTTTGGCCACTTTGAAACGGCCATAAATTTCGTTGCAAGTCGAGTTTTTAAATCCTGTAAATGCAGATCAACTGAGTTTTTTCTTTGAAATTTTTTTGATATACAGAGTCAAAAACACGATTTTCGATTGGTTCCCCTGTGGTTTAGGCCTCACCTTTCCTGAGGCCATTTACAGACCAGAACCAAAACCAACAAGAGGGACCAAACAAAAACTGTGATTTGACTTTATAAACTAAAATTTTTTTGTTAGAACGAGCTATGACGATCTGCGTTTACAGAATTTTAAAATTCAAATGCAACGAAAGTTATGGCTCTTTAAAGGTTTGCGAAATTCTTGTTACACCCTGTTTTATAAAAAACTGTGATAAGTCTTAAATTACGACAACCATTCTTGGTCTTGAAAAATGCGCGAAACTCATATACTGAGTGATAACTTTGCTTCAAAAGATAGAAATAAAATTACGGAAAAATTGAATTTATTATTCAAATTGATTCGCAATGTAAAATGAAAAAGGGCGATAAATAAGAAAAAAGAAAAATAAAACCATACTTTTTTTGAAAAATATTGAAATTAGTACTGTCGCAAGTTCGATCCCGCATGGGTCCCGAACATTTAAAATTCAATAGTATTTCATTTAATTCAATTCAAATTTTGAAAAACACTTCTGAGCCCAAAAGTGCGTGCATAAAATCATGTGTTCAGACCCTCCTGGGCCAAAAAAGTGCTCCAAAGTTGTGTACAAACACCGGTCTGCCCGCGGTGTTACTGCTTATACGAGGTTCAGTGCCCATCAGTCACCGATAAACCTCATATATTGCAAGGAATGAAGAGGGGAGGAAGTAGGGCGCAACCGTGGTTGGCGCTGAAACAATCGAAATACATAAAATCAATTCAAAAAGGGAAATGTTATATACGATTTACTACTACTTGGTCATGAAGTGCGCGCATAGCTCAGTGGGTTCGCAACCTAATATTTTGACCGTTACAACAAGTACGGGTTGTGCCTGATCCTAATGCCTAGGCCCCTAAGCCTAAACCTAAGGCTAAGCCTAATTTCGAAGCCTAAAAATTGTTGAAGAGGAAGGGTGGTTTTTCCAGTAACGCTGAGAAGACACTCAAAAAATAGTCAAAAAAGTATGCATAGTAGTGCATGGTAGTGGTATTAAAATCATTCGGACCAAAAAATGCACTCTCCCTTTATAGAGGCATGCCCACGTCAAATAGACTTATTTTTAGAAATTTGAATTCCTGGGCACCGTCTTTTATTAGCGTAGGCATGCCCCTTTAAATAGGAAAAATTTCAGGTTTCGGTTATTGTTTTAAGAAATTAATTTAAAAAAAAACAATATCGCAACACTTTAGAATCTTTTGGTAACCATAGTATTTGATACATGGCCTTATAATTATAAAAATTTTTAAAAATTTGCCCTAAGATATCCGAAAATCTAAATTTTACAAATTTTAATCTTTTCATATTCTGAAAAAAGTTCGATTACTAACAGGTGGTAAATATTTTTGTTCCAGATCCAACAGCAAAAGTGAAAATATTTACGCATATAGTATAAATCGCAAAACAATAATAGATTTTACACCCAGAGCTTGAAAACAGTTAGTATTCCCGAAACAATGCAATTGGAAGATTTCATTCAGCATGTAATAGAAAAATTTTCAATCGATGCTTCAGATAAAAAGCAAATTGTGTTTTTAAAACGTGATAACAAAATAGAACTATTGGAAAAAAATGAGCCAGTGACATTCAAAAATGGTGACATTATGGAATCAATGTTCGCAATGCTTTGGAAAACAAAATTTGATATTAATGTTGTGCACATAATTACTTCATTTTCTGTAAAATGCCGCCCTTTCTTGATTCAAAACCGTGTTTGTGGCATTGTGTTTCGGACCCACTTTTCGATTACTTCTATCAGGCAAGTTAGCACCCATTTTGTATCCAACTGAATAAGCTGCAAAATAATCGATAACTGGCCAAGGAGAAGTCATCATGAGTGGGTCGAAAGCAAAATCGCCACAAACACATTTTATAATACAGCGAAAGGGGCGCTTCATTAGGGCTTTGTTTCACAGTGGTGGACTGTAAATTTGACAATCCTCACTGGAAATGGCCATTAATTTTTTTATTTTTTAATTTTTTTCCTTGGTGTCATTTTGTAGCTGAGATTTGCGCTACCACATAAGCTATTAATAAATTAGTGTGCATGTGAAAAATGTTCAAAAAGTCAACAATACTCACTCGGCCAGAGTGAGGATGGTGAGTGAGGATTGTTGACTTTTTCACCTTTTAAAATCATATCTACTCGACCAATGGTTTTCCGGTAGCCCTGAATTTCAACTACAAAATTGCATCAAAAATAAATTTAAGAAATTAAAAAGAAGTTTATGGCCATTTCCGAGTGAGGATTGTTTTTAATTTATAGTCCGCCATTGTGTGGAAGGCCTCAAGTAAATACGGTGTATTTGTTTTTTTT
>SADC01001110.1:21407-110055 GCA_004194705.1 Ditylenchus dipsaci | reverse complement strand
AAAGTCAGAATGGAAAAATGCTCGTTCTTCAAAGCTCTATCAAAATCTGGGACAAATCATCGACAAAGAGGCCGTCGTCCTGATCTAGCCAAGATCGAAGCCGTGGTCAATATTCCACCTCCGAATGATGTTCCAACACTCCTTTCATCTAGGGATGGTCAATTTCTACCAGCCTTTGCCTAATACTGGTCAACATCAGAAAGCCGTTGGATCTGCTACTGCTACAAACAAGCTCTGGAAATAGATGGTGCCTGCCAGTCTGCTTTCCTCAAGATCAAAGAAGTTCACTCACTACTACAATCCTGCTCACTCACTACAATCCGCTCTTGCCAATTACATCGCCGCCGATGCTTCAAATGTGGATATTGGTGCGGTGCTACTTCATCAAATGCCTAATGGATCTCTCAAAGCTGTCGTGCATGCTTCTTGAACTCTGTCTGCAGCTGAGAAGAACTACATTCAAATTGAAAAAAAAATCTAGCGTTAGTCTTCGCCGTGAAAAAGTTCCACAAGATGATTTATGGGCGTCGCTTCACTCTTCAAAAGGACCATCAGCCTCTGCTAGCTATTTTTGTTTCCAAGAAAGGAGTTCCTCTTCATGCTGCTAATCGCCTTCAACAATGGTCTGTGGTAATGCTCGGGTATGACTTCCACAAAGAATGCAGCGAACAACTGGTTTTGGTCAAGCCGATGCTTTCTCCCATCTCATCGCTGAACAATCTGCTGCTACTCCAAGTGCTGATGTCGTTATGGGAGCTCTCCAGATGTATAAAAATGATGCCGTAGCTGAACTACAAGAGACAGTCCGCTATCTTTCGCTGAAATTCCAGGATCTGGTCTCTGCTACGAATTTAGATGCTGCTCTGGTTCAAGTCAAAAACTTGGTCACTACCGATTGGTTAGCTAATGAAAAAAAATAAGAGCCATTCGGTCAATCAAAAGAGCCATATTGCCACTGAAAAGAGCGTATAGCCAAAATTGTGGAAGCTTTTCACAAGCAAAAAAAAATCATTTGTCGATTGTCAAAGAATGCTTGCTATTGGTGCTCGTGTGGTCGTGCCCGCTCCTCATCAATCTGCTGTGCTGAAGCTCCTTCATCATGGTCATCCTGGAATCAGTCGTATGAACAGCTCGCTCGCTCCTACGTCTACTGTCCAGGTATAGAAAAGCTATCGCGTCTCTCGTCGTATTTTGGATGAATTTTCAAAACTGGCCAAAATACGGCCAACCGCGAAAAGAGGGTTAACTTTGAACTTTATAATGGTGCATTCCGGCATTGTTTCTTACGGACAATACTTTTTCTTCGCCTAAAACACTTCTTTTTACGCCTAAACACTTTTTTCCGCCTAATTTTATTTCCGCCTAAATACATCTTTTTTCCCCGCCTAATTTAACTTTTTTCAAAACCTAATTTAATCTTTTTTCCGGCTAATTTTGATTCTCGACACGAATCAACCATTTTTAATTTTTTTTTTGTGTGAAATTCAGGGTGGGAGAGAAGCAGATGTTGTCATTTGGCTCGCGCGAGCCAAACGAATGACTAAAATCGTCATGTCCTAGCGAGCCAAATGAGTTCGAGCCCATTATGGCTAGCCTTTTTTTATACAGTTGCGGACAATTGATAGCGGACGGCATTATTATTAGACTACTGTTTTTTCGTAAATTTTTAAATGCTTTTAAAAATGCGATAGGCAGTTTTGTAGAGCACTTAAAGGGCTACAATTATAGGCCTACTACTTGTTATAAAAATATAATTTTGCGCGATTGCTTGAGCGGTTTGGAAACCCCCTCTGTTTTTTCTCCCGAAATTGATAGCGGACATTTTTTTTTTTCAAGCTGATTGTTTTAATTTTTTATATATTGTCAACATTTTAATGAACTATTTGTAAGCCCTGTTCCTCAGCTACAATTTGTATATCAAACTTTTTTTTTTGAATTTATTATACGGAAAATTATGACCATAGAAAAAAAGTGTCGATTTCTAGTCAAATTCAAATAAAATGTAAGGAAAATGGTTTGTTTGACCAACATAATTAAGAGTTTTCTCAAAATTTTAAAAAATCGAAATTTACGCCCTATTTGCATTTTTTGAAAGCTCTATGATTTTCTACAAAATGACATTTTGATCGTTGTCGTAGGACCACTCTGCACTGAGATACAGATAGGTTGATTTTGAAAACCCTGAAAAATGGCTTTAAATAAGGAAAACGGCACTTTTTCAGGTTTTCCAACTTCAACCATCTGTAATCTCAGTGCAGAGTGGTCCTACGACAACGATCAAAATGTCATTTGTGTAAAAACATAACAGAAGGGTAAATTTCGATTTTTTAAAATTTTGAGAAAACCTCTTAATATGTGGTCAAACAACCATTTTCCTTACATTTTATTTGAATTTGACTAGAAATCGACACTTTATTTTCTATGGTCATAATTTTCCGTAAATAATTCAACAAAAAGTTTGATATACCCAAAGTTGTAACAGGGCTTACAAATATCAATCAAAAGTGACAATATTAAAAATTAAAATCAATCAGCTTTGGAAAAAAATCGTCCGCTATCAAATTGTCGGGAGAAAACGGGGGGGTTTCCAAACCGCCTCAAGCAATCGCGCAAAATTGATATTTTTATAACAATAGTAGGCTATAATTGTAGCATTTAAGTGCTCTACAAAATGCCTATCGCGATTTTTAAAACATTTATAAAAAATTTTAGAAAAAACAGTAGGTCTAATAATAAACGTGCGTCCGCTATAATTGTCCGCAACTTTACACGAGCACAATTGGCTTGCGTACTTGTTTTTTTAAGCGAGCCGAACGCGAGCCAAACCATTCGAGCATTGTATCGCACACGATCACAAACAAAACAAATGGTTTGGCTCGCGCTTTTAGTGAGTTTTGAACGTCAATTTACTGTTAAATACAAAGTAAAGAGAAATAAAGTGTTCACTAATTATTTGCAAAAAATCAGTCAAAAATTGAAAAAATGAAAAAATAAACTAGATTTAGGCTTTATTTCAGCAAACGATATTTTCCGCGAGCCGAACCATACGCTTATTATAGATGCGAGCTAAGAAGCTCTTGTCACTTTTTTCTTTAACTTGGCGAGCCATTTAACTCGCGAGCCATATGCTCGCGGACATAGCTATTTGGCGAGCGAGCAGCTCGCGTCCTCTCAAAGGGACGCGAGCCACTGGCTCGCAAACGAGCCAAACGCACAACACTGGAGACCAGATGTCTTAATACCCATTCCGAAATAGCCAAAAGACCAAAATTATTGGTTTTTCAGGGGTTTACTAAAGGGGGAGTAAACTTTTCGAGAAAGATCGATTGAGCGGATCAGATTTGGTCGATTGGCTTAATCGCTCAGAATCCAGGTTTATGGTGGTTTGAGTGGTTCAGGGTGGAGTTGTGGCGACTTAGCCGATCGGACCCGAAATCTGATCCGCTCAATCGATTTTTCTCGAAAAGTTGACTCCCCCTTAGTAAACCACTAAAAAACAATAATTTCGGCCTTTTGGCAATCCCGGGATGGCTATTAAGCCATCTGGTCTCTCCCCACCCCTGAATTTCACACAAAAAAAAATAAAAATGGTTGATTTCGTGTCGAGAATCAAAATTAGTCGGAAAAAGAAGTACAGGGTGGCGCAAGAAATTTGGCCGATTTCAAGCGGCCATAACTTTTTTTCCAGATCGAATTTCAAAATTCTGTAAACGCCATTCGATTCAGAAAAATATACATTTTGTTTTTTGCGTCTAACTCGAAAAAAAATTTCAACATTTTTTCACTTTTTTACCTTGGTCCCACCTTTGGTATAAAACGGTGCTTTTTTATGAATTGATAATGATCACAACACTCAATTTCCATAATTTTGTTCAACGCGAAACTTTCTTTGAACAGACTTTGGGCTCGCTTCTTTGATCCATTCTGCGACGCAAAACGCTTTCTGCTCCGGCGTGAATACCATTTCTGCTCTAAAAAAAGAATTCATAAAAAAGAACCGTTTTTATACCAAAGGGGGACCAAGGTAAAAAAGTGAAAAAATGTTGAAATTTTTTTTCGAGTTAGACGCAAAAAACAAAATGTATATTTTTCTGAATCGAATGGCGTTTACAGAATTTTGAAATTCGATCTGGAAAAAAAAGTTATGGCCGCTTGAAATCGGCCGAATTTCTTGCGCCACCCTGTAAATTACCGTAATCTCTAATAAGCCGCCCCCTGTGATTCAAAATCGTGTTCTTGGCATTGTGTTTTTGACGCATTTTTCGAAGACTCCTCTTTGGCAAGTTACCCCTCAATTTGTAGCCAGTAAGATGAGCTACAAAATAGATGGTGACTTGCCTAACAGTGGTCTTCGAAACGGTAAAACGACACTTGGAGCTGGGGACACTTATAGCTGGACAGTTCGAGCTGGTTTTATAAAGGACACTTGGAGCTGGACAGTTGAAGCTGGTTTTTTTCAAATTCAGTTAAATTTTTGAAAACAATTGTCTTAAACAGCGTTTGTTCAAATTTCGGCCGCAAGACATGTATCAGATTTACAGAGGCTTCGGATTCATGAAGGAAACGCATTGCATTCCTGTGCTGACCGTACTTTTGCGAGGAAAAGACAAGGATCTATACGTCAGGATGTGGAAGAAAGGTTGGTTGTATTTTTGTTCCTTGCTTGAATCTGATCATAATGATTGGCTCTAGTGGACGAAGCTATTCAGCCGCTTGGGAGAATGCATGCCAAGATTGCCAATTTTGATTGTGAGCCAGCCGCATGGAAGTCGCTTCGTGTGCAGTTCCCAAAGGTCAAAGGGAACATGTGCGTCTTTGACACGAAGCAGGCTCATGAAGTCATGAAGACATGAAGTCTTTGTTATGTTTAGTCATTTGATTTTCTTTTTTTAGGTACAAGCATTCGGGCTGATGCCATCCTACATAGACGATCCAGTGGTTAGCAAAATTGTTCGACAAATCGAGGCTCTCCAATTGACGCCGCAGAGGAGTGGAAGAAGTGCCTGCTGCTGCTGGAAGAGGTCATCGAAAACTGGGACACGGACAATTCACCCCAGGACAATTCACCCCCGGGCCGATTCACCCCCGACCGATTCACCCCAGGCCGATTCACCCCAGTCGTTCACACTTATTATTGTTGAGACATTATTTGAAATTTAAACGAAAACTTATTTTGTGACAAATAAGCCCTTACTCTTTGTTCTGGTTATTTTTGTTGGCATAGTCCGTTATTTTGCTGTAGCTTTTATTGCTATTATTCTCTCTTGTGTGTTTACGACTTATAATCTTTATCCAATTAATCACAGGTTTCGAATGGTGCTTGATATCAGCCTCGTGAGACGCGTTTTGGGGGAAATCGGCGACTACTCAAATTTCGAACAATAATACGACGTGTAGGATAGAAACACGTTCGCCAAAAAAAAATCTAGATACGAATAACATTAAAAAATTAACTAGACGGAGGAACATAAAGGAGTAGGACACAAACGCTGTTTAAGACAATTGTTTTCAAAAATTTAACTAAATTTGAAAAAACCAACTCCAAGTGTCCTTTATAAAACTAGCTCCAAATGTCCAGCTCCAAGTGTCCCCAGCTCCAAGTGTCCTAGGCCCCTTCGAAACATAGGTCAAAAACACAATGCCAGAAACCAGTTTTTTGAATTTAGGGGGGCGGCTTATTTGAGGAATTACGGTAGGCGGAGAAAAAAGTGTTTTAGGCGGAAATGAAATTAGGCGGAAAAAAAAGTGTTTTAGGCGGAAAAGAAGTGTTTTAGGCGGAGAAAAAAGTATTGTCCGTTTCTAATTGTTGAACCTTTCCACAATTTACTGTATTTGTTTATTATATTTCGATTCATATTTGCGCTGTTGAGTTATTGGCGATTTAGTTCAAATGGTATTTTAATAGCATTACTATTTTCAGTAAAATAATTCGCAATGGTTCCTCTCTGCTCGCTATGTTTCGGTGGGTTGCTGTTAGCTGTAACATCTGATAATAATTGTAATGTTCCAGAAAATCTAAGTTTGCCTGATGGGAGTGCCGTTAAATTACCAGACGGACAGCACTGTTCCTTCTGTTTTGGTCTTCTGAATGATCTCTCTGTTTGCGAAGACATCATTGAAAAGGTTTTTTTACCAGTAGTTTTTTTTTTTGGTTAACTTTATTTTGTAGGCCGCAGAACAATTGAAACTGAACCGCTACGATGG
The DNA here is from genome assembly GCA_004194705.1 of Ditylenchus dipsaci. Lineage (NCBI taxonomy): Eukaryota > Metazoa > Nematoda > Chromadorea > Rhabditida > Anguinidae > Ditylenchus > Ditylenchus dipsaci. The sequence continues at coordinate 103,851 of SADC01001110.1, read as the reverse complement.
CACCACTTTTCTCTTGGCACTCAACACACCGATTACAATGCATTTGCGAGAGGTAATTTGTTTTAGATGAAACCAAAAGCATAGTAGATATTTCAGGCTGTTATTGACAAGCTCTTAGGTAATGCTTTTGTGCCCATGTCGATGTCGCCGAAAGGACAGGTAAGTTATTTTAAAAATGTGTGCAATATCTCAAAATAAATTTCTTTTAGTTCTCCACGTACTTGATGACAAAGCTTGGACAGGTACCTTTTTTTCTTGCTTAATTAGTCTTCAATGACTTATAAGCTTGAAGTTATTCTGGTTTGGTAGCACATACCGCTATACAAAAGACGCACCCCAAATATTATAGGCGACTGGATTAAGACCGACTCTTAACTCTGATCTTGTATTGACTGTGACGGTTAGTAATTTTTTGTTTGCCTCAGTGAAGTTTTCGCTATTTCAGATTTCTAACGATGAATTCATGGATAGTGACATGGCATACTTTCGCTCAAACTTCTCTAATGCTTTGAATTCTGGAAGAAGAGGAGGTCAGACGAAGCCGAGCTTTCCGCTCTTTTCACAAAGGTCAAGGTGAACACTGCTGCAGACTTGATGGATGAGGATGCTGCCAGGTTAGCCAATCATTTAAAGGGCATGCCCACACTAATAAGAGATGGTGGCCGGGAATTCAATTTGTTTTCCTAATCATTGAACTTTTGTACGGAATTTTCAACTTGGTTTCTAACAAAACAAGGCCTAGAATTTAATTTTAGGTAGAGTTTTGTTAGAAACTAGGTTGAAAAATCAGTACATAAGTTCAATGATTAGGAAAAAATTTGAATTCCCGGGACCACCTCTTATTAGCGTGGGCATGCCCGTTTAAAACTCTTTTTGGGGACAGTAGGCCAAGGCAAACTTTCAGGAGATATAAGATGGATTGTCCTATTAAAAAGTGTAAAATCACAGTGCGCTTGGAACGTGATGCAACCTTTGTTGGTGTCGTTACTGCAAATACTCTCGGTCTCTTCCGCAATCGCCGTGGTCTCCTGACATGGAGGCAGACAAAATAATTAACAACTCGGTTAGTCCACTTTTGCCGTTCACTGTTTTAGAACTCATTTGATCTCTTCTAGGTCTCTGAAAAAATCGGCCTGATTATGGTGAGTTTGATTTCCGTTTACGTAAACGTTTCGGCAGCACACACCGAAAATTATAGAATATTTTGACTGGCCAGAAAGCTTTATTTCACTTTGCCGATCACAATTTTTTATAACTTGAAAGCTTTTTTTTCAAATATTTTCAAAGTTTTAACATAACCTTTTTTGGGTAAAATTCTTCTCAGGTCATAGCGCTGAGAAGAAACGTAGTGATCCTATTTCACCACATAATAATGCTGAGCTAGTTTAGACTCTAAAACAGGTCGTAAAATTTGTGGCTTAAAATAGTTGCGACATTTTTAAAATATCATGTATATGTTTCTACTTTTAGATGAAAACTTTTCGTGCAGATGGCTACAGGTTCATCGCATCCGGAAGGGAAGATATTGACGTGAGTATTCCATTTTGGTTCTTCTTGTCAAATTTTCATGGTGGCGCTTTAGGTTCGAATGCTTGGAATCGGGAGGTGAGCCAATATATTTTCAGTCGCTTGCGTAATTGGCATTTGCCTTACAGACCTTTTGCTATACAACTGATCAATGCCAGAAGTGTTGTACCGTTAAATACATCGGCTGCTGAAGAAGTATTAAAGCCTCTTCTATCAAAAATCAATGATGATAGCCTAGATATCGAAGTGAATTCTCTTGCTCGTGTATCACCCAAAGAAATGGCCTTGCTTAATGTGGGTCAGGAAGGTGGATCTTGTTCAATAAATTAACTTTACAGTTGCTGTTGTTATGAAAAAAAATTATTTAGAAAAGCGTAAAATATACTCGTGCATCTGCTATTCCAAAGTGCTGCTCACAGAAGAATTGATGGAAAAGCTGAAAAGAGTGGCACCAGTAGAAATTTCGCAAAAGACGGTAAAATATCTAACTGTTTTTTATTTTATTCAGTTTTGTGCAGGTCATTCGGGTTCTCAAGCGACGGCCTCTGATCAATCGTAAACGCACAATTTTCGCCATGAATGCCAGCAAGGTATTTTTGTTTTGATTCCAGTATATTACATCTATTTAAAATCGAAACTTTTGAATTAAGATAATTCTATGTTATAATTGTCTTTGTGTCCAAATTTTAACACTGACTGTATTCCCTCTGATAAGGCGGACCTCTTGCGTTCAAAATCTTGTTCTCGGCATTGTGATTTTGACCCAATTTTTAAAACTTCTCTCGGGCTAGTTAGCGCCCATTTTGTAGCCAATGAGATGAGCTACAAAATGAGTGGTAACTTGCAAAACAGAAGTCTTAGAAAATAATGGTGAAAATAAAGATATAGTCAGAAATAAAGGGGCCAAAACAGAGTGCCACAAACACGTTTTATGAATGTAGGGGGGGCATCTTAATAGAGGGAATACGCCAACTTGAACTGATTTGGAATTTAAGAATTGTAATTTCCTAAATCAGTTCTTTTTTTTTAGCTGGATGACTATCACTTCGTAATCAAGTAAGTTGATTATTTTGCTGTTCTTGTTTTAAGCGGTCATTAAAAAAATCTTCTCCATCAGAACGTTGCAAAATAAATCAATCTCACGTCCTACCCTACTTCTGTTGTGCACAACGCTTCTTACATTGATATAGTTTGCCGTATTTACTCTATTGACTCCATATTGGGAGTTATTTTTCAGCCCCTAAAAATATTGAAATTGTTAATTAAAAATTCTCCGAGCTCTGAAATCCTAGTCAAAAAACGAGGGCTGGGAGTTATTAGGGTAAATACGGTAGGCATTTATAGGGCTTCCACAATGGAGGTGTGAAGTGCGAGGTCGAGGTGAAGTGGTGTCTAGATCTCGCATTTTTCATCGAAAAATGCCAAATCTGATATAGATGACTTATACTTAAAATAAAAAAGTAGGTAAAGGTCATCTATATCAGATTTGGCATTTTTCGATAAAAATGCGAGATCTAGACACCACTTTACCTCGACCTCACACCTCTATTGTGGGAGCCCTATTAGGGATTGTGTGAGATTTGTAAAAACAATGTGATTACCAAATTTCAGACTGCAGACACAGGCTGGTACCTATGTGAAAGAGGTAATTTGCAATCGCTTACATACGTACAGGGTGTTTAAATTCGGCGGTTTTAAAATGGACATGACTTTTTTCGCAGATCAAATTTCGGAAGTCTGTTTTTGCCAACCCATTTTCTCGTCGACAATATTTTTAGTCTAAAATGTCAAAACACGATTTTTGCTTGGTCCCCCTGTGTTTTGGTCTGCCCATCCAGATAGCATCAAGAGAGAAAAGAGGCCATCTGCAGTCCAGCATGTGAATGCCAGGGAAACCAGGAGAAAATCGGTTTTTGACGTTATAAGCTAAAAATATTCTCGGCAAAAAAAACGATATGTGAAACCGGGATTCCAAAAAACGGATTAGGAAAAAAATTATGATCATTTAAAAACCGCCGAATATCTTGAAACACCCTGTAATATATAAATATTTACACTTTCTGTTTAGTTCGTTCACAGTGATTTCGGTAATTTTTGGCACGCTTTATTTTGGTTTTCTCACCCATATTTGGATTTTCCAAGGTCGTACTAGACCATCAATTTCTACGCTCATGGGCCTGCAGCTGGGAGATGTGGATATACTAGAATTGGATGTGGAAGCTGTTGATTTAGAGTGGCCGCCTCCGAAGAAAAGTTAAAATTGCATGTTTGTTGCCTTATGTTGTTATAATTGCATGGTGATTGTTATTGTATCGTTGTTATTGTTTGAATAAAAGAGTTAATTCGGATGTGTGCACGCTTACATGCACTTGGCATTTTTACTCTTTACCCGTTTTTCACTTTTCGTTGTTAAACTTTGAAGTTACTGTTAGAGTTGATTGGCATGCACCATGATAAAGTCCGAAAAAGGTGCATTAGGGTCCTAACATAAAACTTTAACCATTAACGTTGAACTTTTTTTTAGAAAATATGTGTAAAAAAGTGTCGGACCTTCGGCGTGGACGAACTTGTCAATATATGGGGCACCCAAATACGGCACTTCCACGTCAAATTTTGGTGTTTTTGAAATATTCGTATTTGACTTGTAATCAAATATGTAATTCAGCTCGTTTTTGCAAAAGCGAGCTGCATCATAGTGTGCGCATTTAAAAGTTAGAGGGGAGGAAACTTAAAGGGGGGGGGAACTTTATATACGCATCGCCTTTTGTCGAAAGTTCTAGTCCCTCTGGAGGTGTTTTAATTTAATTTTTTAGTAAGTTTTTTGACTTTTAGGTCCAAAAATCATCGAGCAATCGATTGCAACCATTTCCAGCACTGCTTTGCTGTCAATAACTGCCTCAATTTTTTTTGGCAATGACTAGGCTTGGCACCGGGACGGGAATCCCGCGGGAAACCCGGTATCCCGGTCCCGGAATTTTGAAAATCCCGGTCCCGTTTCCCGTTTTACCAAAGTTCAAAATCCCGTTTCCCGTTTTAGCATTTCTAAAAATCCTGGTAAAATCCCGGGATCAAGCAATTGCGAATAGTCTTGAAGTGAAATGATTTTAGCCTTATACGATAAGTCTGTGTTTTTTTTGCCTTGGTTCCCTGTTGTTTTTTGCCTTTTCTTTTGACTTGGTCCTTCCTGTTTGTTTTCAGTATTTATGCCACCTTTGTTTTATTAATTTCTTAGGCATATCAATTTCAGCTTTATTGTTTACAGAGAAATGCCGCTTAAGAAATTGTTGGTCCACGATTTATGTTTTAAATTATTGGGCGACAATATCCCCGCAGTCACAATATCCGCGGGCAAATTTGAATAAAATTTAATTTTTTTTAGCAGGAAACTTCAGTAAGTGGTAAATTGACCCGCTATAATTGTGGGTGGGAGCACAACCTCGTACCTACTCTAAGAAAATTTGTAAGTGATTATCCACATCCAGAACCTGAAATTTCGAATAAAGCCAAAAGTAACTAAAGATTATTGCTTCCTATATAGAATCATGTCCTGAGTACAGTTTGATAATACCAAAATAATAAAAAATTCAGCTACCAAAACCGTAGTACCGGAGTTTTCACCGTAAATTTTCTTAAAAGCCAACGATTCGCCCTGTATAGTAGCGGACAAAAAATTGAGCACATGGTTACATTTTATAAATCGTGAAAGTTTTGGAATTTTTCCTGCGTGTTGAAAGTTCTGTTAAAGGCAAAGATGTAGCATTTTTCTTCCTCTTTCAAATGCTTAGTTCAATTTTTTAATTGTCAGGCTTTGACATCGTTGTAAATTCATTTTTCTGATACGAGTCCATTTTATACCCGGACAAAAAAATTGAACAGGCAACCGCAATAAACAGAAACCGCAATAATCTCAAAAAATTCATTTATTTCACACTAGTATTTCGTAGCCCTGTTTCTTAGCTACAATTTGGTGGGTCAAACTTCTATCTTTGATAATTATGGAAAAGTTATGACTACCAACATGAAAGTGTCAATTTCTAGTCAAAATAAAGAAAAATCTAAGGAAATGACTGTTTAGCCACATAAATAATAGCTTTTCTCAAAGAAATGTCGGTGAAAATATGACATCCATTGCACCATTCGAAAGCTCTTGGATTTCTCTACAAAATAACACGTCGACTGTTTTTTTAGAAAAAATACAGGGCTGAGAAACGGACAGTTGAATTTAGACAAGTCAAAAAACGCTAAAAATAAGGCAAAAAGAGGGTTTTTCGGCTGACATCAGACTGTGCCTTTCACAATTCATTTTGTTGACAACTCATCCTTTTGACAACTCATCCTTTTGACAACTCAGACTTTTGATAATTCGTCCTTTTTTAATTCAAATTTTTGATTATCGTGTCGAAACAACATTGTAATTATTGACAACTCATCAGTATTTAGATTCGTCTTGTTGTATATTCTTACTTACTAGCACCCATATATATCTTTTCGGATGTATCTTCACTCTTACTATGTGGTTATTTTCGATACCTGTCGTCCGTCACAAAAAATGTCAAGCGTGTTCTGGCATTCTTATCACAAATCTGTTTTCACTATTTGTGGTCGATTTACTTGAGTGAAAAACTTTGAAAAGTTGGTGGCATCCTAACCAAAAAAAAAAAAACCAAAATAAAACACATTACTAACTTACTCACCAACACGTTTATTCAAAGCAAATCGTAGCAGTAACATATAAACAATTTCATTCAAATTTTACATTTCTTATCTATTCCGCACTCGATTCAATCCTCCTGTTGGTAACGGCCGAGATGCTGGATTGATCGGATGAGCTCTTTTTCTGCGCATATTCGGATTTCGGTTAATACCTACAATGTTTTGTACTGGCTGAGTTAGCTGCGGCACTTGCTGTTCTTGCAATGCTGAAATAAGACATGCAATGCAATCATAAATCAATATCATACCATTTGGCTGAGACTGTAAAGCGACCAAATTGTTCCACCGGTTTGAAAAGGCTGCTTGCGCAATTCTCATCAAAACCAAGTGGTCGTCCACTTGGATCAAATTTTTTTTTTACTTTTCGGGTCCAAAACCTATTTTCTGGGCAGATTCGGGCATGCTGAAGATGGTTTGACGGTGGTAAAACGCCGTTTTGTTGGGTATTTTTTGAGTTATTGCTAACGATTGATTTATCAAAATCAATCGTTAGCGATAACTCAAAAATTTGTCGATGAAACGTAATTTTACCACTGTCAAACCATATTCAGCATGCCCAAAACAGTTCAGAAAATGGGTTTTGGAACCCGAAAAAATGAAAAAAATTTTTTGCTCCAAGTGGTCGACCACTTGGTTTTGGTGGTCCAGCTGGCCAGGTGGTACCTACCTACCCGGAATATTAGGATTTCGGTGCGTGAAATCGGAGTTTTGGTCTCATTTAACCCAATTCCCTACATGATTCCACATATGATAGGAAAATTTGTTTTTGAAATTTTTTATTTCATAGGCGATCCAGCTGATCCACCTGACCAGAAGATACCCATTTCCGGTTTTAAAGTCTGGGTAGGTAAAATCGGGGTTTTGGTCTTATCAAACCTAATTCACCACTCGATTTTACATTCGATAGTATAGTTTCTTTTTGATTTGAAATTTTTTAAAATTCTCAGGTCACCCAGGTGGATAAAAACCTGCCCAGGAGGTACCTACTCAGGATTTTGGGGTTTGGCTGGGTGAAAGCGCAGTTTTGGTCCCATCAAACAGGATTGGGCTTTCTTTGATTGCCAATTTAATTTGGCGATATTTCGGTCTCGGCGGTGTTATGGCTGGCGATGTTTTGTGTAGCTACCCTCGAGGTAGATGGAGGATGAGAAAGAGGTGAATTTTCGAAATAAAAGTCAATTAAATAAATAAAAAAAATTTCTTCAAAAGCAGGTTAAGCACATAGAGAAGAATTGGGTACACAAAATCCGTAGTATGCTTGGTAGCTGAGCTCAGGTCATGAGGTATATGGTGGGCCCAGAGTGGTTGGAGGCGTCCAAGAATGGTGGTTTAAATAGGCAAAGATAAATAAAGTTTATCTTGGTGAAGAGAGTTATTTATCTCGCTACCCTGATACTGAAATTTTGGCTAGTGAATTCGGTATTTTGATACTGTCAAACCGCGTTCAGCGCATAATTTTGGGTAGGATAGCATGGTTTGATTTAATTTTTCTTACAATTCAAAATTTTCGATTACTGGAGGTGGATACCTGTTAGGGTAGGTAACCTACCTACCTTTGAGGTGGATTGAGGACGAAAACCAGGTCAAACTAACATAATAACATGACTTCCTTTCGAGACAAAAAACCTGAAAAACATACCCCAAATAACCCCCTGAAATAACCCCCCTGAAGTAACCCCCTGAAGTAACCCCCCTGAAATAACCCGGGTTATTACAGGGGGGTTATTTCAGGGGGGTTATTTGAGGGGGGGTTATTTCAGGGGGGGGGGTTATTTCAGGGTATTTACGATATCTAAACATGAAATGTAGGTGGTAGCGCGAAATCCCGTTTTAGGAATTTCGGCCGCGGTCGAAATCCCAAAAAAGGAATTTCGAAATATAGACATTGAGGTAACGTCATTAGATAAGGAACAAACAAATAATGTCTACACGAATATTTCTAAACAACAGAGAAATGAACAATATGTCGTCTGAGATACAGAATTAATGAATCCTGGTTCGAATGAGCTAACAAAAATTTGAATGATGATTTGAATGAATCGTCTTAAGACGAATTTCGAAAGTTCGAATTTCGATTTGACGAATCGTCAAAAGTCTGAGTTGTCAAAAGGATGAGTTGTCAAAAGGATGAGTTGTCAACAAAATGAATTGTGAAAGGCACAGTCTGATGTCAGCCGGGTTTTTCACTTTTGTAACTTCAACTGTCCGTTTCTCAGCCTTGTATTTTTTCTAAAAAAAACAGTCGACGTGTTATTTTGTAAAGAAATCAAAGAGCTTTCGAATGGTGCAATGGATGTCATATTTTCACCGACATTTCTTTGAGAAAAGCTATTATTTATGTGGCTAAACAGTCATTTTCCTTAGATTTTTCTTTATTTTGACTAGAAATTGACACTTTCATGTTGATGGTCATAACTTTTTCCATAATTATCAAAAATAAAAGTTTGACCCACCAAATTGTAGCTAAGAAACAGGGCTACGAAATAATAGTGTGAAATAAATGAATTTTTTGAGATTATTGCGGTTTCTGTTTATTGCGGTTGCCTGTTCAATTTTTTGGCGCTACTAGCGAATACCCCCCCCCCCCCCCAACAAATTTTTTTTTCAAAATCATGTTTTAACCATTCCTAAGTATTTTTATGCGCTAAAAACGATAAAAAGGTGTTTTCAGGCATTTTCTGACCTAAAAAGTTGATTTTTAAGAAAAAAAAATTTTGACCAAAATTTGACTTTTTGCCTTGGGGGACCAAGGTAAACCACCTGAAAATGGTACCTAGAGTCCCGAAAAGATGGGATTTTGAACATAGTTTGTTAACTGGGGCCTACCGCATAAAGAAACTCTGGTATGCATGCTTTTTCATGCATCCAGAGTCACTTTCGAGTGATTTGTGTCTAAGGTATGTGTGTGTGCGCATCTCAACTCCAAGCCCCCAAGCCCCCTGCGCCCCCGAAGGGGCGCAGGGGGCTTGAGAGTTAGAGATGCGCGCACTCACTTACCTTAGACATGATTCCGAGAAGACTCTTGACCATAAAATGCATATATAGGCTCTTTTTGCCCAGCTCCAGTGACCAAAATGCGGTAAAAACCCCGAAAATGTCCGATTTTGGCCAAAAAATTTTTTTCAAAAAATCGACTTTTTTAGTCAGAAAACGTCGGAAAACAACTTTTTTATCGTTTTTAGCGCATAAGAATTACTTAGAAATGGTTAAAACCTGATTTTGAAAAAAAATTTGTTGGGGGGGGGGTATTCGCTAGTAGGGTCAATTTTTTTTGTCCGGGTATAAAATGGACTCGTATCAGAAATATGAATTTACAACGATGTCAAAGCCTGACAATTAAAAAATTGAACTAAGCATTTGAAAGAGGAAGAAAAATGCTACATCTTTGCCTTTAACAGAACTTTCAACACGCAGGAAAAATTCCAAAACTTTCACGATTTATAAAATGTAACCATGTGTTCAATTTTTTTGTCCGCTACTGTATTTTCTAAAAAAAATTATGTACCTATATTTTTGTCTTAAAAAATATACTTCTCAATTCTAATATTTGTCTACGAACCGACTTTTACGGGACTTCCGGAACCAAGTGGTCGTCCAATTGGAGTAAAATTTTTTTCCGTTTTTTGATCTCTTAACTAGGGTGGTGCACGGTCGGTTAACCGACCCGGTCGGTTAACCGAACCGGACCGGTTTTGGCCCAATTAACCGGAACCGAAAACCGGGTACGAAAAAACGCGGTTAACCGAAAACCGGGTACTTCAGAATCCGGTTTTTTCCGGTTTAAGCACTGGATAAAATCGCCTTTCAGAAATAAAAAGCTGCCAAAATAAAATCTTGCAGCAAAATGTTATTGTTTTACACTCATTTCTAATTTTTTGATATGCTCATGGATGGTGTGTTTTGTGAGCCTTCTTAATTTTCACGAACTTGTTTTGTTTTTAGCGCAAGAAATAGAGTTTGCTGGAGATGAAGATCAACGCGTGGATAACTCTCATAACGATAGCAACAGCATGGATACGGGTATTTCCATATTAACAACATTTACTTATTTCTATCAATGCAATTTACTTGAGATTACATTTGGGCCATCAAAAATAAAGTGGTCCGCAGGGTGGGGTCTGATGAACTTAAGGTTACAATTAAGGTATTATAATCTTTAGTTAATGTCCATAATCTTCATTTTGTACCTAAGGCGGAACTAACTCATTACCGTCACAACAGCGAGAGACCTGATAGAAGCGATAACTTATTTAAATTATTTATCTGGTGGCAAAAGAACAAGAAACGATTTTCGACTATCTCCAAAGGTGTCAAAATTCTCCTTTGTGTCCCGGCAACTTCAGTCAGTAGCGAACGAACATTCTCCATTGCTGGTCTTCTTTATTCTAATACACTGAGAAATAGGTAAACAGCTCCAGTTATCCAAAAAATTAGTCGTAAACAACATCTCTAGGATGCATGGTGCTACGGCAGAGATGCTCATTTTAATCAAAGCAAATCTTAATCGGCTGAAGCTAGCTCCATCCACGGTTCCTGATGATGAAGAAACGGAAAAATATGAATTGGTTTTCTTGATAAAGACAATATTGTATGAATATATTTGTTTGCAACATGTTATTTGGTGTGAATAAAGCCTTTAAGATAGTAATCTTTGCGCTTTTAGCCTAAAGGATTGCAATAAGGGACGAAAATTAACAAAAACCGGAAAAACCGGGTCGGTTAACGGGTACTGGTGATAACCGTAACCGAAAACCGGGTATCCCAAAAACCGGTTAACCGAAAACCGGGTAGGGCCAAATTAACCGTAACCGCACCACCCTACTCTTAACGTTCCAAAACCTATTTTCTGCACTAATTATAGCATTCTAAAGATCGTTTGACATTAGTGAAACTACGTTTTTATGGTATTTAAAAAATCCCGTTTCCCGGCGGGATTCCCGGTATTTTTCAAAATCCCGGTCCCGTTTTCAAAAAAAATTAAAATCCCGTCCCGGTTTCCCGTTTTCACTCCAAATGCGAAGCCTAGCAATGACTACCAAGATTAAAGGGAACTAGTCAAAATGATGACAACTAGGAACTGAGGTTTTATGCGGTTTCATTCACATTATTTATACAACCGTATGCTGAAAATGGTAGCAAGAAGCGGGGCTACATTTTGAGTGTAAGGTTGCAAATGAGTATCTAAATTAAAATTGGGGAAAAACGTCAGTTCCAGGATACTACCGAAAAGTACTGGTATAGTCCTATTGAGGATTTCATCGAATTGGATTTTTTATATTTTAGCTCTAACTCTATACCAACTTTTCATCTGTATGATAGCTCAAATGAAAGCCCACAAGCTTGGCTACATTTTGACACTAAACTTGTAAATAAAAGGAGAAAAAAAATAAGGTCTCCAGCCAGTGGTAGTCGAACCTGTGACCTTTTTCTTGTCACGAGAATCACTTTTTTGTCGCCGAAAAACTCTTTTTTGTCGCCGATAATTTTTAAATCTTATTTTATAAATTAGTCTAACTCCTTTTCACGGGTCCGCGACAATTCGCCTCCGGGACAATTCGCCTCCCGGGACAATTCGCCTCCGGGCCGATTCGCCTCCCGGGACAATTCGCCTCCAGGGACAATTCGCCTCCAGGACAATTCGCCTCCGGGACAATTCGCCTCCCGGGACAATTCGCCTCCGGTACAAAAAAAGTAGTAGAAGTAATTTTTGAAAAGTCACAGTCAACATACCACATTCAAATTTGAAATCTGAAAATTTGAAAAAAAAAAATTAAATTGAAAACCAACCATGCTTCAAGTGTAAATTTTGAGTTCAATGAAGCGATCCCCACAATTGGAGGCAGGTATCCTCGCCCAGGTGTATATTCATTTACGGGCGTTAAGCGAATCTATCCACACCAGACTGATCCATACCAAATTGGTCCACACACAAAATGGTCCACACTTTTCAAATTCCTACATTTTAAAAATTTTTGTAGTCTGAACGACCAAACCAAGTGGTCGTCCACTTGGAGCAAATTTTTTTCACTTTTTTGGGTTCCAAAACCTATTTTCTGGACTAACTCGGGAATGCTGAAGATGGTTTGATAGTGGTGAAATGCCGTTTTGTAAGCTATTTTCGAGTTTTGGCAAGTTCAATTATTTCCCAATAATCAAAAAATACCATACAAAACCTTCTTTTACTATTATTGAACCATCTTCAGCATGCCCAAATTAGTCAAGAAAACAGGTTTCGGAATATGAAAAACGTAAAAAAAATGTGCACCAAATTGACGACTACTTGATTTTTTTGTACTCAGGTAGTGTAGTGGTACCAGGATAGTAATATTTTCGTCTTGTAAAGAACTTTTAAAATTTAAAATGTTTTCTATGATCCAACTTTAGTTCTACTGGAAAATCCATGCATTAACTAAAACAAGTGGTCGTACACTTGGATCAAAAGAAAGGCAGCTAAAGTTGGTTATGGCCTGATAAATTTTGAAGTCAAATAATTGTTGTCTCTATTATCTGAGCAGGGTAAGAATCCCTTTATAAACAGGGAGCAATTGTCCATTTTATACAGGTTTCCGGTGAATACCGTATTTCCTCTAATTAGCCGACACCCTCTAATAAACCGACACCCCTACTTTGAGGGTCCGTATCTCAGTCCAAAGAAAGAAATTTACATCGCTGTTTATTGCGTTTTCTTAGCTCCACGAGCTCTATTGATTCCGCTTTTTCGATTTCGGATCTTCACCCGAAAATGTCGAGATCGAACCAAAATTTTCACGATACCATGTAGACAACAACATGAGAAAATTAGGGCGATCCGGTGATGGATTGACAGAAAAGTTTAAAAAAATGATTCGAATACAACTACAACATTACCTTAACTGCAAAAATAAAAACTAAGAATAAGCTTATTGTTCGTGGAGTGAACTGAAAGACTGAGCAGGAAATAAAAAATGTAATTGGAGGCGAATTGTCCCGGGAGGCGAATTGTCCCGGGAGGCGAATTGTCCCGGAGGCGAATTGTCCTGGAGGCGAATTATCCTGGAGGCGAATTGTCCCGGGAGGCGAATCGGCCCGGAGGCGAATTGTCCTGGAGGCGAATTGTCCGTGTCCCCCTTTTCACATTTTTTTAAAGTTCAAACATCATCAGGTAGCCCTGCTATTCTAGTTCTAACGAGGCATCAGTTGTTGCATCATCTTTGCAAAATGTGCCACAAAAAAGTAAAAGTATGAAACAAATTATCTTTCTGACTTGCTCCCTGCTTTTACTTTTCTGTGGCGCTTTTTGCAAAGATAATGCAACAACTGTTACCTTTTTAGAAGGTAGAATAGCAGGGCTACCTGATGGTGTTAAAACTTTGAAAAAAATGTGAAAGAAATTAGGTAAATTTATAAAATAAGATTTAAAAATCATCGGCGACAAAAAAGAGTTTTTTCGGCAACAAAAAAGTTTTTTCGGCAACAAAAAGAGATTTTCGGCGTCAAGAAAAAGTTTTGTACCTTCTATTCCATGCCATCCTACACAGATCTGTCATTTGCATGGAATCCAAAATTAGGGTATTTGCTGACTGGAAAAATTCCGATCAACTCCTCTGTAATTTTTGGACCCAGATGGACTCTTTTTGGACTCTTTATAACGACGCTCTCTATAACGACTCGGTTTAGTCGGTCCCTTGAGAGTCGTTATAGAGAGCTTCGACTGTATGCACTTTGGGGACTCGAACCTTCGACCCTAGGCGAGGTGTATATAAAGTTTCCTCCCCCTTTAACATTGAACTTTAAACTTTATCTTCAAACTTTTAACTTTAAAAATAAACTTTAACTTTAACATTTAACTTTAACTCTAAAATGGTGCATTCGTTTCTGAGACTAGCTTTGACTCTTTCGTATGCACAAATAAAAATGGTGCATTTAACATTAAACAATAACTCTAACTATGACTTATAACCTATAACGGTGCATTCCGGCAAATACCGTATTTTCTCTAATTATAGACGCGGGTCTATAATTTTTCAACCTATCGAAATAGGAAAATTTCAAGGTCGATCTCGAGATTTTGGGTGCTCAATCAAAATCTGTAAAGCGGAATTGAAGAACTAAAAAAAGGCAAAGAAGATATTTTCAAAATGTTTACTCTGCGCCGAGATACAGACCTTCAAAGTCAAGGAGGTCTATGATTAGAGACGGGTCTATAATTAGAGAAAATACGGTAAGCAATATTTTATAAGATAAAAACAAAAAAACCCGCCCGCCTCGGCCCGCCCAATAAATAATTTTCAAAATCCCGCCTCTTCAAAATCCCCTCTTTTCAAAATCCCAATATTTTCAATATGCCGCAATTTTCAATCGTTTCCAACTTTTTTTCTTTCTCATCTCCAATCCTTCTTTGGAAGCTAGAGCATACGATGAACACTACGCAAGACCTCAATCACATCGACAAGGAGGATTCTGGAGAGCCTTCGGGGAGCCTTCAAGCCCAAGAACAACGATGACCTCTTTCAGATGGTGAAGTACGACCAAGATGGGAATGCGGAGAAGGCTGAAGTTACAAAAATTTGGCATGCAAGCAATGCAGGATGCTTCTGGCTCACACTCACGTCTGTCATGTTTCGTAAGTTCGCATTTTTATATTGAATAATTAATGTTTAGAATATTTAGTAGGCATCGATCTACCCATATCAAGCGGCCTGAGGCGACGAACATAAAGAACTTGCTCTCTTTCTATGCTCCCAACCGGCCCACTTCGGCAGAAATCAGAAAATGAATGAAATTTATATGACTTTTATTTTCTGTCCCCACATAGATAAAGAGCCGGTCTTTGCGGGCCAGCCCGACACGGCCGGGCTTCACTTTTGAAATGTCTCGCGGACCGGGCTCAAGAAAACATTCGGCGAGCCGGGCCGGGCCCTAAAATTTCCGGCCCGTGCACATGTCTGGCTGATACACGTTTTTTTGCAGCTGATTTACTTTCTGTCCAAGACCAACCAAATTTTGCAATATTTCGCAAGAAATCAAATTTTTTAGTCAGAAAATAACTTGCATCCCTCAGAATCCCACCCCTGAATGGCCAGAAGCCCCTGAAAGTTGATTTTTGGGGTTTACTAAAGGGGTGAACTTTTGCGAAAATTCGATTGAGCGGATCAGAATTCCGGTCCGATCGGCTGAATCACTCAGAATTCCACCCTGAACCACTCAAAACAACCATCAACCTGGAATTCCGAGCGATTCAGCCGATCGGACCGGAATTCTGATCCGCTCAATCGAATTTTCGGAAAAAGTTTACCCTCCTTAGTCAACCCCCAAAAATTCCATTCCATTGTCCATTCCCTATTCCATTTTATTGACAGTTTTCAATTCAGTGAAGGCATACAATAGCTACAAAGATTACATAGGTCGTAGCTTTTTTGTAAACAACATGTCTGAAAAAATTCGGCTATAGTTATTGAAGGCGAAAGCAAATTCGGCGACGGAAAAAACGGCGGATGCCATAAAAGAGCTATTTTCTATGTTTATAAATTCTAGCATCATTTTAAGACCTTAAAAGAGGTGCAGGCTCTGGAAATTCAGTAATTTTCGGCTCAAATCGTTTTACTTTGTCAAATCACTCATTTACCCCGTAAAATCACTAATTTATTCCGCCAATCTTTAAATCTTATTGTTTTTTTATAAAAATACCTTTTTTCGCAATTTTTTCTATTAGCATGTAACCATGCGTCTTGGCTTTCTACGAGCTATCAACTGACTTAATGAGAGTTGAATAAGTAGCATAAAAAAGTGCTCGTGTAGAATAGTTTTTTTTCAAAAAAATAATATACAAAACTTTTTGCAACCTTTTCAATTCAGTTAATAACATGTTAGAAAGTTAAAACCCAGAACTCTGCCAAACCCATAGAAAGTTTTTTTCCGCCGCCGTTTTTTCCGCCGCCATTCTTTCCGTCGCCGAATCTTCCCCCACCTTATTCAACTTTCAACATGTCTGTTCTCGCTCTGAAGTTTTGAATGGGCATAACGGAATTTCGCAGCTAATTCTCGTAATTTCGAAGCTAATTTTCGGAATATTGCAGCAAATTTTTCATAAAATTACTTGCATCGCTCAGAATCCCAGCCCGGAGTGGCCAGGAGCCTCTGAAAGTTGGTTTTTCGGGTGTTCACTTAAGGGGCGGGGGGGGGGGGTAGGTAAACTTTTTCCGAAAATTCGATTGAGCGGATCAGAATTCCGGTCCGATCGGCTGAATCGCTCAGAATTCCAGGTTGATGGTTGTTTTGAGTGGTTCAGGGTGGAATTCTGAGTGATTCAGCCGATCGGACCGGAATCCTGATCCGCTCAATCGAATTTTCGCAAAAAGTTCACCCCCTTAGTAAACCCAAAAAATCAACTTTCAGGGGCTTCTGGCCGGCATAGGGACGTTTCGTCCAAAAATTCCCAAACGGGAATTTATGGACGAAACGTCTTAACAGAACGCCAAGTTTGTACACGTTTCAAATTCATTATTACTTTTTCCGCAGTCGGCTGATTTTGTTTTTACTGACTTAATTTCAAGCCTTTAATAACTTTAGGTTCGGGGAAGGACTAGCTCTGGTTTGCTTTCGACAAAATTACAGCCGGAAAGAAAAATTGCGGTGATTCGACCAGCGCCCCAGGTTTGTATCGCTATCTACTTTTTTTTTACCAAATGTCTATTCTCAGCTCCGATGAAAGACTTTGGGTATCAAGCTGTTTCGCTGTGATGCTAGCTGTCGGGTGTGCTACAAGCTGAACAACCCGCTGAAGTCCTCGTCTTCTCATCAACGAAATGACTGGAGAGTTCAAGGAAGTGCCTTCTATGCTGCTCGTGAATAGCTCGACAAAGTGAGTTCTGGTCAATTTTGTACTTGCAGATGACTTATTTTATGATATTTAGTAAAGTTAGTTGTGGCATGAACTTCCGAGTGTTGAAATCAAGCGTATCTTGGCCAGCAAAGCTATAAGAATTTGAAGGGTACAATTCTGGTATACCCCAGCACTCACTTCTGGTATACCCCAGCACTTAATTTGGGATACACTCCTCATGTTACCCCACGATTGAGAGCTGAGGATGTTAGCTACACGATTGAGAGCTGAGAATGTTAGCTACACGATGGTGTAAAAATTTCTTAGTTTAGTTTAAAAAAATGCACATCTTTTAATTAAAATGGAACTGAATCATCTTTGAGTATTCAATTTTCATTCGAAATGATTCAATTCTATTTTAATTAGAAGATGCACATTTTTGTGAACTAAACTAAGAAATTTTTACACCATCGTGTAGCTAACATCCACAGCTCTCAATCGTGGGGTAACATGAGGAGTGTATCCCAAATTAAGTGCTGGGGGTATACCATAATTGAGTGCTGGGGTATACCAGAAGTGAGTGCTGGGGGTATACCAGAATTTAGCCATTTGAAGTCGTACGTCTCTCCAAATCATGCATGGTCGGCTGTCAGCGCTTCGAGTAGCAATGAGGCTTCTGATGGAGTGGAGCAACGGCTATCGAACCTTTGCGCTGGTGGCTGACGGCGATTATATGGAAGAGGGAAGTTGTTACTTGCAAAATCTATTTGTTTATTGTAATTAAGGCCCAAGCGGCTTTGTTGACTATGTTGTTAGCGTTTGTCATATTTGGGTTTGTTGTAAAGTTATGTTCAAGTATTGTGAATTTAGTTGAATAAAGAGCAGTTTTGGAGGTTTGAAATTGTCTTGTAGAACCTTACTTTTTGACACGGCTAATCTTTTTCGGTAGGTGGTTACCGTAAAATTCTCGGAAGTATCAACGGATTTTACCGGGAATTTCACGGTAACCGCCTACTGTCTAATCTGTTTCTGTGGTGTTTTTGTGTTGACGTGCACCTACATCTTCTGAAAGCTTGATGGAATCATCATCATCGGACAAAATCGTAGGAGATGGGTTTTTCAGTAGTTTAAAGGGGCATACCCGTGCGTTTCAAAAAGTTAAGGCGGGGACCAGCAATTTTTTTGAATCGTTCTATTTTTCAATCGTTTCGCGTCAAACCTAATATTAGTGACCCTATACTACTTTTAAAAACTAGGCAGAACACTTAAAAAATCTGAATGCGTATGCATGTAAAACTTGATCGAGAAAGAACAAAAGTGCTGGTCCCCGCCTTTTCTCCGTGTCGGGCACGGGCATGCCCCTTTAAGGGTTGGTATCAGCAAATGAAAAGCCGGGAAAACCGGTATAAAGTGTAAACTAACCGAGGACTAGGGTAGGACATTGTCATTTTTAACATAAGCATTTAGTCTGGCATTCGCCTTCAGCACGACTGTTTTGCATACTGCCACCCTTTCCATGGTAAACCACTCTGGCCGACTCTGATGTAGCCATCGGTGGTCAATTGAAATTTTTTATTCAATATACGGTGATTTGGATCACTTACGCTATATCCCAACACTCGGTTACTCTATATCCCCAGCACTCTATTTAAATATATTAAAATACTTCATTCTTGGAAAACAATCAAAGTAAACCAGAAGAAGTAAAAGTGCATCACAAAGTAAGTTTAACTACAGCATAACTCGAAGAACTCGATTACACTATACCGCCAGCACTCCACCAAAGGTCATAAGGGTTTTCTTCATCTCCTTAAACCTTTTCCTCTAAAGCTAAGTCCCCAATGAGTGAGCGATTTTTTTTTGACTTGTTTAGGCGGGAACGGCCTAAGATTTTTTTCTCGGCCGAACTTTCTTTTCTGTTGGTACCATTTTGTAGCTGAGATTCAGGGCTACAAAATAAATTTTTTTTCAGCTACATATCGCTGAAAAAGTCTTGATCAAAATGCTTTTAGTTGCACTCTACATCGCACTCTACATCTCACTAAATGAGTGCAATGTAGAGTGCGATGTAGAGTGCATATAAACGCATTTTTATCAAAAAATTTTCAGCGATATGTGGCTGAAATTTTTTTTTATTGCGTAGTCCAGCATCTCAGCTACAAAATGTTACCAACAGAAAAAAAAGTTCGGCCGAGAAAAAAATTATAGCCGTTTTTTGCAATTTACATCGCACTCTACATTGCACTCATTGGGGACGCGCCTTAAAGGCGCATGCCCACGCTAATAAGAGGTGGTGCCCGGGAATTCAAAATTTTTTCTTAATCATTGAAGTTCTATACGGATTTTTCAACCTGGTTTCTAACAAAACCATACCTAAATTAAATTCTAGGCCTCGTTTTGTTAAAAACCGAGCTGAAAAATCTGTACAAAAGTTCAATGGTTAAGAAAAAAATTTGAATTCCCGGGCACCACCTCTTATTAGCGTGGGCATGCCCCTTTAAGACCCTCTTTCCAAAATGAAAGCTAAATGAAAAGGCTAAAATCTGTCAAGGAACTTAAAAAAGACTTCGGGAGAAAAATCAATGGAACGAGTAAACAGCCGACTGCGGAAAAAGTAAGAATGAATTTGAACGTGTACAAACTTGGCGTTCTGTTAAGACTTTCGTCCATAAATTCCCGCTTGGGAATTTATGGACGAAACGTCTACGCACCCTTCTGGCCATTCGGGGGTGGGATTCTGAGGGATGCAAGTTATTTTCTGACTAAAAAATTTGATTTCTTGCGAAATATTGCAAAATTTGGTTGGTCTTGGACAGAAAAGTAAATCAGCTGTAAAAAGACGTGAATCAGCTGCAAAAAGACGTAAATCAGCTGCAAAAAAAGGTTTGCCCTTTTAAATGACTTCGCAATTATCTCCTTTGGCATCAATTTAGATGCCAGGCAGATCTATTCCTAGTACACATTCATCGAGGCAGGTCGGCGACTGCCATTTGCTGTCCATTCTATTCGATCCTGATTTATGATCCAGCTATTGTAAAGTTCTGGCAGTTTGGCTTTAAACAGCCCGTTCCATAAGCGGAACAAACAAATAGATCTTGAAAAAATGGTTGAAGGGTGAAAACAGTACCATATAAGTTTTTTTTGCTTCTCTTTATTCGCACAGTCCCGAACAGTTAATCCAATATGTTTTAGCGACACCGGTTTTAGAAATATCACTTGCGTGTTTGACGACTTTCAACTTGAATTTATTTGGGTAGTTCTTTAGTTCCTCCCCATACTCGGATTTTTTGAAAAGTGACTCAAAATCACCCTCGAACTCATTTTTTCTGCACAACAAGATACGGGAATCATTTCTGAACATTTTTTGAATGAAAAAAATTAAATTTTGTTAAAAAGATTGCCACATGCTCCTTGGGGTAGATGGTCTTTTTCGGGTATTTTAGGGTCATTTTTGGGTGATTTATCACATTTTTCTTGCTGGAACTGGGCAAAAAGACTCTTTAAATGCATTTTTGATCAAGAGTCTTGCTCGGAATTATGTCTAAGGTAAGTGAGTGCGCTCATCTCTAACCAACCAAGCCCTGCGGCCCCGAAGGGGGCGCAGGGGGCTTGGTTGCTTGGGGTGAGATGCGCACACACACATACCTGAGACACAAATCACTCGAAAATGACTCTGGATGCAAAAACATATGCATACCAGAGTTTATTTATGCGGTAGGCTCCAGAAAGTAAAAACCTGTTCAAATCTAGCATTTTTATCTATATTTGCTTAAAAAAGGTTAAAATTTGGTCAAAAATACCCTAAAAGACCATCTACCCTTAAGGGTTTGGTGGCAATTTTTTTTGATAAAATTCAACTTTTTTTTATTCAGAAAGTGTTTAGAAATGCGTCTCGTACCTTGTTGTGCAGAAAAAATGAGTTCGAGAGGTGATTTTGGGTCACTTTGCAATAAATCCGAGTATGGGGGGGGACCTAAAGAAGTGCCTTTGTTTGTATACGACTTCAACTTCCTTGGTGTATTCAATACCTCAACAGCAACCGAAAAATTTACGAGATTAGCTCCTTCGATTCTAGCTGAAAGATTGATTTCTGCAGCTCTACAAGAATAATCTGTGGCAAAAAAACGTAAATTCAAATTAAAATGCATAAATTCGTTCATTTGAAAAAATTGCTTCGGAAAAGAACTTTGTGTAGGTAAAATTGCTTTTTGGCGCCGGGAGTCATTTTTCGATCGACCCTTGAACCTGGGAGTTATTAGAGATCTGCGAGCTATTGGAGACCGGGAGTTATTAGAAGAAATACGGTGGCTGAACTGACCGTGTCTTTCGTGAAGAAAGGGTTTTATGTTGTATTTTACTCCCGATAATTTTTTCAAACCGTTTTATTTTTCAAAAAATAAAATTGCTCACTTTGAATCAACAATCATAAGAACTTTAGCATCGCATTTTATGAAGTATTTATAATTTACTAAGACTTTAACCCAACAGAAGAAAAAGAACAGGAAAAGAAAATCGAGTCCACAAGAGGCAGTCTTTGTAGCTGCTGATTAAAAAACGGCAAAATTTAAAATAGCACAAAACTGATAGAGAAAAAAAAGTAGAAAAGAAAAAATTTTTATAAGAAAATACTTGGCAAAGACTGCAGGTATTTTAAAAAACACAAATTAGTCTAGTATATCAAAAACTCACACAAAATATGAAAAATAAGCGACAAAATGATTTTAAAAAATCTAAAGACCTCGATGGCCAAAAATTCAAATATACAAAAGAAAAAATGGATTAACAATTTTTGCATAGGCATGTCTTCATTTGTTAGAAAATAGACAATCAGTAGTTCAAAAATATGCTGTCCAAAGTTTCTACACAGGAAAGACTTGTGTGGTAGTGCGAGACTTGACATGAAATTTCAATAATTACAGAAATTTAGCAAACAAACAAAAATGCTTATAAACTATAAGAAAATAATTGAAATATGTACAAAATATTGCACAATGTTCGGCCATCAAAAACATATAAAAATACAGGGGAATCAATTGCGAGGCCAAGAGAAAGACCTTTTGTTCACTGGAATGGCAGACAATTAGTTAAAAATGATTATTCAAAATATAAATTTTGAAACATTAGGAATAATAAAAGGTGATAAGTTTTAAATATGAGTGAAAAGCAAAACTAAAAGGGCTTTTGAATGAAAATACTTGGCAGTGAATGAGAAATAACATTTTGATAAATAATTAGTAGAAAATTGCTGGAAGCGAAAAAAAATAAAAAAGATTAGCGTTACAGTCGACTCCCTCCATAGTGTCTTCCCACTACAGTGGTCAGTTAAATTTTATTTATTATAGCTTGAAAGATATTTTTCGTAAAGAACTTCCGTCATACTAGCGTCTCTCTATAAATACTAGCTTAACCCGGTTCCGGTGCCGCCACTATGAATGGAGTCAACTGTAGCTTGTCTCAAAAGTTAGAGCAGTTTTGTATTCAGAGGCTCGATTCTCGTTAGATCCTTTAACCACCGATTGATTTCCACCCGAAAACTGCTGAGAGACTATCTGCAGCTGAGCTTGGATGGCTGCAGTAGCCTCGATTTTCTTCATCTTTTGGTAATTGTACACTGCTGGTCCCCTCCTTTTTGAACCTTGAAGCCCTTTTTGCCCCTTTTAGTTTAAACTCTTTAAACACTGCTAATTTTCATTTTACAGTCATCAAAACTCCAAGCATGAATAATTGTGAAAAATCTCATTGTCCCATTAAAGAGTCGAAGCTTTGACTGTAAATACTTCAACAACTTCTAAAAAAATTGCAAAATCGCATAAAGAATTTGAAAAAGGCTGGCAGTATTTATTGGAAATTAGGCAGTGAATGGAGCGCAGGATTCGCATGGTACATGTTGCCATCCTCACAGACTACTGTAGTTTGGACATTATTACACTCGCCGACCATAATGCTGTTGTTTGCAGAATGAACAGCTGACTGTTGAAGTCCCTGGAGCATGGCATAAATCAGCGACTGGGAGGCTGCCACCGATTGATTTCCACCCGAAAACTGCTGAGAGACCATCTGCAGCTGAGCTTGGATAGCTGCAGCGAGGTAGTCAGTCCAATAGTTCGAGCTTGCATTTGTATAGTTGGAATACCCAGGTACTGCGGTTAGTGGTGATGGCTCTTTTTGCACTAAGCCTTGAGAGGCAGAGTTCATTGGAATGTTGACTCCAACGCTGCTCACCCTTCTTTGGGTTCTATGTGAACTACGCCAAGGGAGGGCGTCATACTGCCAGCCCTGGCTCTGCTGTTGCTGTTACTTTTCATCATTTTGGATGATGGCTGGGCATCCATCGATGGATTCTGAAAATATTTGCTTTAGTTTGATAGAGAATTTGGTTTATTATGATGTAAATGGGTTGGTTATTGGCCAGCGATTGGCCAGGGCATATTTGCCTTTTATCAATTATGATCAGGGTTGTTCCGGCGCTAGCGCCCGCGCTGCCCGGTAAAAAACAGCGCCGGCGCTAGGGCCAATAAGAAAGTTTGGTCGGCGCCGGATCTGGCGCTGAAAATTTTTGACCCGGCGCTGACCCCAGTACTTTTTTTGAACAGCTATGGCTCCGGCACTGTTTCCGAAATTAAACTGCCCAATATTAAAAAAACGATTTTTCTTAATTTAAGCTGAAGTATTTGAATTTTCATGCTGCTTTTTTTTCTATTTTTCGCTTTCTTGTATTTATTTTTCGATCTTTTAGTTTACTATCTCATTAAATATAACCAATGCATCACATGCTATTGATATAAATATTGATTCACAAAACAAATGTATATTAAAATATTCACTTTTTTAACTTCCCACCCTTGAAATATCCCATCCCAGACTACTGGTCATAAAGCCAATTCAGGTTTAAATCTCATAAAATAAAAATATTAGCTCAATTCAAATTATGAATATCTAAATTTTCTTTTAAATTTACTGTAACAATTATTAAACATTATAAAAAAATAAAAAAAACATACTGTTAATAAAAGTGCAGAATTTTTGTAATTTTTTAAAGCAAAAACAAAATTATCAGCGCCGGCAAATTTTTTTTGATGGAGGCGCTCGGTACCGGCGCTAAGACCTTATTTTTCAATAGAGATCGGCGCCGGCCTCTATCCCGGCGCCGAAACAACACTAATTATGATTGATGAGGATTCCGATTTTACTGGTTGTTACTGAAAACTTTAAAATTTTTGAGAATTGGACCGTGTAACAAGAACAAAATTTTTGTGGTTTGTGAGGGATTTCGGCTATAATCAAGATAATAACGCCCACTCAAGCTAAAAAACACACCCCCACCGGTTGCCCGTTGACACTTGGCCTTTGTCCTCAAAGCTGACTTTTTGAAAAAAAATATAAAAAACAGCCTTGGAGGACTAAGGAAAACTGACTGATGTTTTTCTTTCTTTACTAAAGTGGAGAGGTGGTTTCTTAAACTGCTCCGACAAGTTAGACACCTGGCTTTCTACCCTTTTTGATTCACTTTTACTTATTCTGACACCAACTTGAGATATGCGTTTGAGTGTGAGTCGCTTTCGCCAGGAGTCCTTGCACTCCTCCTCCCATTTTTGATTGTGCTGATGCAGAAGTTCTTGAGTGAGCAATGGTTGCTGATCTTGCTGTGCAACATTGGAAATAAGTGGCTGTTTAGTGACCATCGCAGTTGAGTTTGTCTCGGTTGTGGTTACTGGAACTGGCTCTGTTGACCCACTGTTATCCTTGTTTTGAGACTGGCTCTTCAGCAGACGATGCACATTTTCTAGGCAGTTGATCTGAACATAAATGCATACGATATTAAAATCTGTGAAAAAATCATATAAAAGTTACCTGGTTGTAGGAGAGACTAATATCCTGCAAAGCATCAGCACCAACTTTGGCTGAGGCAGTGTCCTCAGGCAGAGAAGAGCTAGAAGAAATCTGAAAGTCAGAGAATTAGCAATTGGCACCAAAACCTTTATTTAGGTTTCTATTTGGGCAATTGCTCTATAAATAGGTCCAAATAAGCACCCTATTTACAGGTGTTCATAATTTAGCCCAAAATTCATGACCAAAAACAGCGAAATTAGAGAATCACCCTACATTGTCTGCTTATAAAAAAACAGAAAACACTGTGATAGGTTAAACCAATTTTGATTAAAATATTCAACGTCTCAAGCCCAATCGTGTCTCACTAAAATCATGGTGGTTGAAGGGGTGACTTTTCCGTAATGGGGTTAGTAAAAAATTGATACACGAAAGAGTATGTATTCTCTGACCCTCATGACTTCAGCCAAACTCAACAGCTTTCTTAGCCCAATTATTAATGGATTAGCTAAAACCTATCAAACATCCCTCACTTTTTTTATCATGACTTGGATCGAGGAGCCTAACAAAATAAAAATAAACCTTTCGGACAGCATCCTGAGAGGTCGGAGTTGAAGAAAGAGGAGGAGTAGGAGAATTGTTCGAATCGGCGGCAGGTGAGCCAGACGCATTAAGAATCGCATTGGGATCTCCAGAAATATTCGGCAAATTGGAATGGCTGGAGGAAGAGCACTTCGAGTTTGCATGGAATCTTCGAAATCGCTCTTGTCCAAGAATGGGAACCGGCTAAAATGTTTAGAACTGATGGATAAATTGTATTAGAATAGGTTGACACCGAATACTCACTTTTGACAGGAGGTTGTGGATAAACGAATCATGTTGACGCAGTTGCTCTACAGTTGTCTGTACAGAGTACTGAGGTTGCTGGTCTGGCTCCTGATTGAAACTGGCCAACACATGTCGACTGACTATCATTTCAATTTGGTGTGTCCAGGGATTGACGAAGGCCGACCATTCACTGTCGACTCGAACAACACCTGAAATAAATGGTTGAGATGGATTTCACAGATTGATTGAAAAAATCCAACCTCCGTTATAAGTGATCAACCGAAGGCCAGGAGTTGAGACCACTTGTCCTCCACACGTTTTACGTACTAAATAAAACAACTAATATGTGAATTATAATAAAAAAAAGTTGTTTTATTTGTGCCGGTCGCCGAGGACATTTTCGGTCGACCTGTGAACCAGCAGTCCTCCGTCCAGTCAAAGCCGGTCGAGTCGGACGGGACTGGCTTTGACTGGACGGGGGACAGGACTATTTCCCTGACCAATTGGAAACTTCTGTTCTACACACAGGCTGACCCAGGCGGGGTGCTAGTCGGGCTATAATGTAAAAACCAGTCGAGAAAGAAAAGAACTGCTGGTCCCCGCCTTTTCTCCGTGTCGGGCAGTTTTTGGCTACTTAGTTTGGCTACACCGATTTTTAAGCACCAATAAAGGTCAAAGTAGCTGACAGTTTTACTTACACTGTTGGTGGGCTTGTTTGACTGCATCCACATCTTCAGCATGTATCAGTGCAAACAGCGATTTGCCTGTGATCTCACTTGGGAAATGGCCGAGGATTGGAATTGACCTGCAAAATATACTTTAGGTACGTCCACATAACCTTAAAATCCCGCACCCACACTCAATTAAATTTGAAATAGTCAAAAGTGACGAGTGTGGGAGTGGGTCTGAGCGCTATTGTGAGCGTACCTTTTTTGTCAATTTTTTCCCTTTTTTTATTTTTTAAATTAATTTGCGTGTTTTTTCTTCTTACAAGACAAATATTTTTTTTTAATTTTAAGTGTCTTTTTGAAAAATTGTCTGTCCTTTTTTTCTTTTTTCTCGCTGATTTGCTAGATCCAATTGGAAATGTCTGGTCTTGCTTCTATTCCCTTGCAACATTATTAAGCCATTTACACACACACACACATCTCTCCCTTTCAATTGTTTCAAAAAATGCACCAGCCGGTGTCAGTCAGGGTCAAAAAAATTGAGGGGGAGAAGGAAAGGAGATTTGTGGGAAGTGCTGCTAGACTGGCTCAATGCCTGCCACCACTCAAGGCCGTTGTACACACTCTAACTAGTCTGTTACGGGGTTCCTTCTCTTCAATTGCCACTGAAAAAATACATAAAAATCCTTTTTTTCGAAGCCCATAAAATCAGCAATTAACATCTGCTACTCATGTTGCATTTTAAGATTATAGTCTTATCTGGAGACGAGAGACCAAATAAGACTAAACGCTCCTTTTTGGTCTTTTTTGTTCTCGAGCACTACTACTATTTTTAGCCGAGTGGAGGAGGATGGCACCAAGGAAGGGAGAGGGGAGAGAGGGACTCCCTCGCAGATGGGCAGCCAGCCAGCTGACTAGCACACACTGATACGTCATTCCTCAGACAACTGACCATTGGTCAATAGTGGAGAATAATAAAAAGATTTGGAAGAGGAAAAATGAACTTGCTCGTGATGGGAATTGAGCCTGCTATTTTTTGTAAAAAAAATCTGAACTTCTAGGCGCCTAAATTATAGACCAGAAAACAAAGTTTTTCATGCTTTAGAATCAACGTTTTCCAAAACTCAGACCTCAAGTTGTCTGAAATTGTCTATAAATATGCTTGCAGCACCTCTTTACAGGTCACTTTTTTGTTAAAAATTAAAAATTTAAGTGATATCAAGAAAATTTAGACTTGTTTTTCCCATAAAAATCGATTAAAGTTGAAACTTTTTCTCGATTTTTGTTGGGGTCTAATTTTTTTAGTGTCTATTTCAGGATTGCTGTTTGGCCGAATATCAGGCGCTGTTTCTAGCTTTTTAATGCAAAGTGAGCTGAACAAAATGAAATAGAAATCTATAAAATTCATGACGGAAAAATATTTATAGGCCGTTTTAGAAAACTTGAGAATAGCCAGGTGAAAAAGTCCAAATCCAGTTACACCCAAATTAGTGACCACGTGCCATGATACTGAAAAAAACCAAATTTTTATGGTATTGTTTCTCGGTACTAAGTGCCAATACACTTGTTGCTGATTATTAGTGACTTGTTTACAAGGACGATTAATTGTGCAAGGGACAACATTAGAATTAGCCATTCCATTTGTGTCCAATTAATCCTGGGGATGGCTTATTGGCAGTGCCAGTAGGGGGCCGGTCTACTGTTGACCACCGCCAGGCACTGGAAGGGACAAGCACCACCACCCTTATGCATATTTATTACACTCACACACTCCCACCCAATTGACTGCAAAGAAGTGTGTCTGGTGTCCATCCACTGGTCAACACAAGGACAGTGGCAGCGGCTGGCTCTACTGCCACCGCTTCACACACATAATGATGATGAAGCTGAGAGAAAGGAAGATAAGCAGGGGTCACTACTGCTTGTCGGTGACTGGCCCCCATTCTCCTTTGTCCAGCATCCACTACTACTGCTGATTGACTGGCTGGTCGGGTGGGTGGTTGGCTGAGAGTGACCAGTTCAACAAAGGAACTTTGTGTTCACACTTCTAAGTAGACACACACTCCATGAAAAAGATTAAAAGAGTTGAACTTTGCAAGAAAGGTTTCAAATGGATTTGAAATGTGGTATTTGAATATTTGAAAATAATTCAGTTTGAAATTTAGTAAAAAAAGGCTACGAAAAATTGAATATAATGATGTCTTGAAGCTTGAAAAAATTAGGCCATGTTTTAAAGATCTGATTTTTTTAGATACTTTTATTTTTTATAAAGAAAATGAGCACTACACTTTTAAGTCCAGAAATTTTGAAATTTTAGAAAAAATTTTTAAGACATAATTTATTGATAGAAAGCCTTTTTCATTGTCCCAGGATAGTGAATAAAAGTTATAAAAAAAAGATTTACAAAAAAAATTGAATGAAAAGGCCAATAAAGCAAACACAATATTTTTTATATTTTACAAATGTTTCGGCATTTTTTTTAATGTTGTCGAAAACCAAAAAAGTTCAATAAAACCCTAAAAATGAATAATGATACAGAAAAAAGTAAATTTAGTTAAGCCATTTTGACGGATTTTAGAATTTATTATCAATTTATTTTTCAGTTGTTAGATGTTTCATACAATTTCTTTGAATTTTCTCAGCCACATTTATGATTGACCATTAAAACTGTGTTGAATACCATGTCAAATTAAACAGTCCACCTAAATCTGAGTAGACTTAAGGATAAAGACTTTTGTGGATGGTCATTTCTTAAGCAGGTCACAAATCTTCCCCTTGTTGCTCTCTCCCCTCCATATATCACATTAGGAGGAAGGAGTGGTGGTCAATCGGTCAGCAGTGCTGCTCAGCAGCCAGTCACGATTCCTCTCCACTGGGTCATCGTGCTGGCTTTGTGCCAGTCTCCCCCTCCCCAAACAGAGAGGCATGGAATTTGGGTCAACACTCTCCAGCTGGTGATTGGAGGAGATGCAGAGCAGACACGGCACCACTACCCGGATAACCTATTTCTCCCTCCCACTTTTTCTTCCAACATCTTAATAAGTCAAAAAAACTTACGCAGAATCCACAAAAATAAGGGCACATGAGGCATTATGGCGGGTAGTAAAGCAAGTTGGCCATTGGTTGCTGGAGGTGTTGGCAATGAGGAACGCACACAGAAGACCATGATGTGCGCAATCCTAACGGCAGCGTTATTTTCTGCTACATTGAATTCGCAGAGGAATTCACAAGCTCGGATAGTGGAGTTGCAGCCCCTGCAAAATATATTGATAAATTTATGGTCCATAGAAGAATCCCTTTATCAGAAACTTGTTTCTGTAGTTTACAAAAAAATAAGTTGAATGCAGTAAAAATACACGTACAATTCGCAAGATCAGAAAAGTTTTGCAAAACCCACCATTTGAGCCTAGCATACATTCTCCTTTTGGCATGTCCACAAAAAGCATTTAAAAGTAGTGTTTGAGCTCCTTTCCCATGCAAATAGTCCAGTAAACAGTCACCAGGATGTAATATTTGAGCCAAGGAATCTTGTGGAGTGGCGGATGGAGACGCCTGACACTGACTAACAGTCCCATCCGGCAAAGAGACCACCAAAGAGCCGAGAAATCGTCTACCGGTGGATTGACTGCTGGAAATAGGATCCGAGGAGTCATTGTCGAGACGAGGTGGAGGGAGTGTTTCATGTCTGGGGTTTGGCTGCTGGGGTAGCAGGGAGATGTACAAGTGCAACTGGACTGTTGCTGATTGCTGGATGCACTGGTGGTTGAGTCAGAGGGTGGAGAAACGGGGTGGTCTTGCTGGGTTTGTTGGCGAGTGCAGAGCGGATCTAAAAATGGGTGGCACGAATTAGTTAGGGTGAACTGAATGAATAAAAAGGAAAAGCTGAGTGGACAATTTTATTTGGGGGTTATGGAGGTTTGAAAAGAAATATGCAAAAAAGAGAAATTAATTGGATAATTGTGCATGGTTCCACTGGGATTGGAAATTTTGCGAATATTTATGCTTAAACACAGTACTAGTCAAATTTAAAACAACGAAGTTTTTATTTGAAATGTAATTCTATTTTTACCTATGGCTTCTATCCTAATGTTGCTTAGACTCTAAGCTGGACATGGTCAAGATCCATGGGTTAAATGTAGGTTAAGAACACTATTGGAAGCAAAAAATATTAAAAGGATGCCGGTGTGAATTTGACAAACTTTGTAGTATCGTATAAAAAAAATAACACTTTAAAAACAAATTATATTAGTTTTGAGCTAAGAAACAGGGTTTAATGTTTTGTTCATTTTTAAAAAATAGTTATTTTTGTAAAGAAATTTTAGGAATATCTAAATTTGACAAAAAAAAAATTAATTTTTTGGAAAAATTTTCAAAAAAATTTTTTGAGAAAAAAAATGCCGACAAAAGTTTTTTTCAACAAATCGTCTGCTTAAAATGTAGCCGTGAATGTAAGCTAAAATTTGAGTAGTCAATACCAAAATTAAAGGGGCATGCCACGCTGATAAGAGGTGGTGCCTTAGAGTTCAAAGTTTTTTCCTAATCATTGAACTTCTGTACGAATTTTGAAACCTGGTTTCTAACAAAAACATACCTAAAATTAAATTATAGGCCTTGTTTTGTCAGAAAACCAGCTGGAAAATCCGTACAGAAGTTGAATGATTAGGAAAAAATTTGAATTTCCGGGCACCACCTCTTATTAGCGTGGGCATGCATCTTTAAGTACCAGATGTGTATAAAATCAAAATTTTAAAGTCATTCTACTATTTAGATATTTATTTGAGTGAAAGTCTGAAATTTTTAAGTCTAAAACTAAAAGTGCTAAAAATAAGACTGTATGCCAGCATCAGTTTAACAACTACTGCTACTTTCACAAAAAGAGAAGTAGCAATGGCATATTATTTTTATACAGGCCTCCTACCAGTTGGACTGCCTTGTCCAGCGCCTCCAATGTGCTCAGTTTCATTGTTGGGCGTTGGCCCTGGTTGCCAGTAGTCTCTTTGACCAGATGCTTGATGGAGCGCAGATAGTGCTGAAAGCAAAAAATATACACTTGTTGTAAAACACTAATTTACATATAGTCAACAAACAAAGTGAATTGGCAAGTGGCTAACCTGAAGCCTTTTTCTCTTAACCACAGCATTATTGTTGGTGCTGGTCAGTTGGGAAGAGAATGGCTGCACCACTAATTCTTCTCCCTTCTGTGTTTCTACACCACCGCAAAACTCTGGTTTTGTGAATCCGGCAAGTGGCGGAATCCCACTTCTTCCTGACTGTCCGAATATGGGGTCATTGTTGGCAATAATGGTAAGTAGCAAGACTGGCCCCAAGGTTTAGATAAAAAAAAGGTAATACTAATCTACAATACAGCTACTCGAAAATAACAACAACGACGATTCTGCTAAGAAAAGACACTGGCAAGGCAGCTACTGAAAAAATTGGTGTTTGGTTGGTGGAACATATAAAGTTAATATAATACAGAGTTAACAAAAAAAATTCACATAAAAAGCGAAATTTTCAGACAGTACATAGCTGTGAAATGTCACAGTTAAAAACATTTTCGTGTATTTTGATTATTAAAAAATATTACTTATAGCCTAAAATCAGGGCTGCTATCTGTACTTATTAATAAGATTTGTACTTGTTTTAAAATACCAGATCTTTTTTATTTAGCATTTTACGTCAAAATATTATTTTTTAGCAGTAAAAGAGCAATAAGCACCGGATAAAGCTGGATAAAATAGCCTGTTTTTGCCAAAATACCCTAAATGTACTAGTTTAAAAATTTTGAGATATCAGCCCTGCCTATGAGTTATAGGGTTGAAGGAAAATTATGTGGGAAGTAGGTGGGTATCCTTGTAGGCAACCTTAAAGAAAAAATAGCACGTGTTATTTAAACAGTTTATCAACAGTTTATCCATATTAATGCTTAGTAGCAACTACAGTTGAGTCTCAACTTTACGCAAATTTCGTTCGCGCCTAGAGTTCGACTCTAGAGCACTTGCTACCCCAGCACTCGATTGTACTATTTTTTCGCAAAAAGTATTAAATACTGTTTGTTTACACTTTTAAATCATTGAGTATTACGCAAAAAAATTCTGGTAAAAATTTGACGTGTTCCCCAAGCTAAATCGAGTGCTGCGATCATAGTGCTATTTAGCCCGACACTTTTACCTCTGATTTTGCAGTCTTTTGTCAGTTATTTTGGCTGTCCTAGTCCAAAAGTCTCAAGGGTTTTGATTTTGTCAACAGTTTATTAATAACTCAAAAACTTTCGCCGTAAATATCTGGGGGTCTTTGTTTCATTTTATTCTAAAAAAGCAAGCCGTAAAATTGATATTTTGACTGTAGTAGAATTTTTTTGAAAAAGAGTATAAATGCTTAGTAGTCATTTTTTTCCAGGACTCCATAATTTTTGAGCTTTAATATCAAAGCACAAAAGTTTTGGGAAAATAACCGATAATAAAAGTTCTCAAAATCCAGCATCCAACCACTGAGGCAAACAAATTTTACCTCCTTATTACAAGAAACAAATTAAATACCAAATAAAATCGCCATCTTGACCACCACCCTAACCAAACTTCACACGGTCAAAACCCAAATATAGTCAACCAAAATTTGCTCAAGCAAGAGCCAAAAACTGCCCATCCACAAAAGCCAGCAGCCAGGGTATTAATAGTAGCGGTCATCGGAGAGCAAGCTCCTCTGGCTATAGCTGAGCATATTCGAATGGGCAGAGGATGGATTATCATCATGGAGTAGTTGTAGTAAAGCAGGCCTGTACTCTTTTACTTGGCTCCTCCCTTGAAGAGCAGCACAGTGGCGATCAGCACCAGCATCAACCAACCGACACACATTTTATTATCTGCAGAGAGAAGGCAGGGAGCACTGGGCGACACCACCATGCACACACAGAACAGTGACCACTAGAACAAGGGTGGAACAGAGGAGGGGCTGTCCGAATGTTATTCCGAGAGAGTAGTAAGAGGAACCACTGGCTGCTGCTGCTGGCTACTCCCTTGCTGCTCTGCCGTTTGGTGCCAACCGCTGTGCGCAAAAAGGGTCAAAGACAAGGCAGTGGAGGTGGAGCCAGGCGCCTTGACTTACTTTCCTTCCCTCCACTCTCCCCACCCTGCACTCGTCACCAAGTGGAACTAAGAGGGGAATTAGGGCTGGATGGTTCCCCTCCTTCTCAATTTGAAATTGAGAAGACAATGATGTTGTTGGAACAATTAAGTGCAATGGTCACTTTGTGATGGGAACAAAGCCGTTGAGTTATTTTTATATTGTACAAAAAAACCAAGACAGACCACAGGACCAGCCTTGGCCAATTTATTCGCCGGTGGGCCACCGGTTGATCTCTTTTCTCAACCGGTTGATCAACCGAAAATCATCAAAGAAAATCATCCGAAAATCATCGAAAATCATCATTCCATCAACATATATTCCGCCATTTGCGATTTCGTTGTGCCAACACTAGAAAAAGGCTACTTTCCTTGATTAAGGTCGATATTTCAACGCCACCCTTGGACACCTTCAATTTTGAGATTTTTATGCAATTTTTTATTATCAGCCCATTCGACTTGAAATCATAAACTAGGCGCAGGCAAACTTTAGTACAGGTCCAACGAAAGTCTGCAATTCATGTCAAATACAAGTACCATATTTTCTCTAATTATAGACTTGTGTCTATAATTTTTCAGAGAGAAATACGGTGAAAAAGTTAATAAAATAATTTTCTGGTATAAAATGCAAAAATTAGTATTTTTGACACGTCTTATGTGGCAAACGAAAGCTAAGAGTCTCCACAGTCTTCACTCCATCTTTTTTTTCACATACACTCGAGTATCGATATAAAGCGACCTTGATGTAACGCGACCCTTGATATAACGCGACCCTTTAAATGATCCAGCAAAAGGAAGTCAGTAAATTTATCTTCGATATAATGTGAGCCCTGATATACCGCGACCTTTTTCCGGTCCCGGGGGTCGCGTCATATCGGGACTCGACTGTACAAATTCAGTAGTGTTTTTTTCTGGAACGGATCAGTCGGTATTGAGTGAAAGCAATAAAAAAAACTCTTCCTGTCACTAATTTAACCAAGTCATTGGTGTCAAGCTCGTTTTACGGCTTTATGATCGGGCAGAACGAAGGTCCACAATGAAAAGACAAAGATGCGAATACGCTCAAACTTGTAGGAAAGTGATCCTAGTTTCACAGAGAATTTATGATTTGGTGTAGTTTCTGGATAGGCTCAAATTCTTTTGCACCCAGTAAAGTACTACTTCTCACCAGTAAATTATTTCACCGGTAAATTTAAATTTTAAACAACATACTTATTTCTGCGAGTCAATTGCTGATTTCTCTCAGTAAATTGCTGGTTTCTAATAGTGAATTTTGGTGATTTGGCGATTTAGCCCATCCGACTAAAAATTCTGATCCGTTCAATCGCTTTTTCGCAAAAAGTTAACACCCTTTAGTAAACCCGAAAACCCAGTTTTCATTGGCTTTTGACCACTCTGGTGTGATTCTGAGCCTTTCGAGTCATTTTCTGACTGAGAAAATCGAGTCATCGCAAAATTTTGACCTGAATTGCACAAAACAAAACTGAAATTCACTGGTAAAAATCAGTAATTTACTGGGAGAAATCAGTAATTTACTGGTAGGAGTAAGTATCTTGTTTAAATTTTTAATTTACTGGTGAAAAATAGTATTTTACTGGGTACAACTAGCGATAGCCTTCCTGGATATCCTTGTTTTCGACACTAAAAAGGCCAAAACTTCGCCTAAAAATCACCTCTAGCTAAATGGTTAATATAAAATGAAAGAACTAAATCTTGCGGTTATTTTGCCACTGAATACAGCGATAATGTACCATAAAATTGCGACAAATTATGCTTAATCAATATAAAAGTTGTAACGTAACTTTTCTATAACTTCTTTCCCACTTATAAAACCCTCGATTCTGACACCGGATTCGTATAAAACTGCTTTTGAAATTCTGCTTATCCCTTATCACGGACTACATTTTAAGAGCATATTTTCAGAGACTTTTCTCACTTTCTTTTATCAATTTTATGTTGCTTTGTAAATTTTTAATTTAAAAAAAGAAAATTTCTGAGTTAAAAAATAGGTAAAAAATGTATGTAAAAATTTGAGAATAGACAGTAAGAAAAGTCTCTGAAAATATTCTCTAAAAATTTAGTCTGGGAAAAGGGATAAGAACCTATTAGAGATATAAATTTTGGTGAAAAACATAATACCATAATATTTTGTGAGTACAGTAGTATCTGGATACCCATAAAAAAGTATTGGTTCAACGCCACATTTTAGTCTTTTTATAGGTATGCAGTCACCCTATATTTTTCGACTATAAGGGTGAGTATCATAGTTTTCACCAACATTTTTTCAAAAAAAAGTTCTCGGAAATTTTCGTGTCTTTTACCTATTTAACCTTGAATGCACACACTATGATGCGGCCCTTTTTTCCAAAAACTAATTACATATTTGACTACAAGTCAAATACGAATATTTCAAAAACACAAAATTTGATGCTAAAGTGTATGTACATATATCGGTCAGTGCGACAGAGAGTTGTCTCATACAGTCGGACCTCCCAATAACGATCACCCTAGGGACCCGCCTCAGGTGATCGTTATTGGGAGGTGATCGTTAATGAGAGTGATCGTTATTGAGAGTGGCATTTCCAATAAAATCAAAAGCTGAACCTTAATGAGAGTTTTTGACTTTAAAGAGAGTTTTTGACTTTTTTTTTGAGTCTAAATTTCAGCAAAAGTTCAACACATAACATTTCTATTTCAGTGATTGGTCTGAAGGAAAAAATAAATAAACGCAACACAAATACATAATGAGGCAATCTTCAAACAGTATTTGGGTCGGCTATGTGTGTTTGAGTCTCGCCATTTTGAGTAGTTCCGTTGTGCCAGTTATAACTTTTTTTTCTGAAAGATTTTTTATGAGGCGAGTTTGTACTTACCGTATTCTCTCTATTAGTTCCACACTCTCTATTAAACCACACGCCCAACTTTGAGGACCTGTATCTCAGCTCAGAGAAAAAATTTAACAAAGCTGTGTTTTGCGGTTTCTTAACTCTCACGAGCTCTACTAATTCCGCTTTCTCATTTCGGTTGAGCACCCGAAAATCTCGAGATCGAACCAAAAATTTCCGATTTTCGGACGATTGAAAAATAATCCTACATGTGGAACTAATAGAGAGAATACGGTATTGGAAAGCTCTTTCAACGGCCGAGCACCTTTTGCATAAAGATCTGGGGTTTGTTGCAAGAAACTTTTAAGATTTTGCCTTTACAATTTAAAAATTTATTTTGATATGGTGTGATGGTGTGGTTGATGGTGTGATTGATATGGAACTCAAGACAATGGCGACGATAGGCGCCTTTTGCTCTAATGTAAAAAATATAGGAAACTGCAAAAATCAGCCAAAAAACTAGAAACTTTGTGAACTATTCATGGCGGCTATTAAAATAAATAACATTTTTGCATGGGTGAACGTTATTGAGAGTGTCTATTATGAACCCGGGACCGACCTCAGGTGATCGTGATTGAGAGGTGATCGCTAATGGGAGTGATCGTTAATCGGGAGGTCAGTTTGCCCTTATTTAAAACAGACCAACCAAAAGTTTTTTCGGTGATCGTTAATGAGAAGGTGATCGTTAATGGGGGTGATCGTTATTGGGATGTTCGACTGTATATGGGACAGTAAAACGTTGATTGGAGTTGATGAAACGCTTTTTTGGCCAGGAGGTGAAAGGAACTTTTCCGCTCTTTGTTGTTGTTATTATCTTTGGTAGAGTGAGAATAAAGAGGTCAGGCATGGATGTCAACGAGCAAAAGAAGGATATATGGGTGTGGATGTGAGTACCACCTAGCACCTAAACCACGATCTCTTGAAAAAGATGTGATGATAAAGGTCATCACCCCTTTATTTCCCGCCATTTAGGATAGTAAGTATCTATCCAATTTGATGTCATGCTTACACTACAATGTCTGAATTCAAGGCAGGCAAAATATCTCATCAAATTTGGAGATACAGTAAAAATTATTTCTAACGTTTCGTCGAAAATCCCTGCTTAAACACTTTCTGTAACACCGACAAAAAATATCGGAAATTTTCGTGTCTTTTACCCATTTAAAGCCATAAAACTTCAACACCGACTGTAACGTTTGACTACTTGTGGGTTTTCAGACCTCTTGAGCAGATGATCGAAAAATCAAACCTTCTCGCTAGAGTACAATATCATTAATTATCCCAATTCTCACGGCGACTCTTCAAAAAACGGATATATTTTCTTCATGCTGGTGAGCAATGTTATAACTCAGCTCAGCACTTTCTTTTATGCTCACAAGAAAGAACTGTGTCTACTTGAAGCCCACCCTCTAATACAAACCATGTCACCAGGAAAGTCGAAAAATACAAGCCCACCTTCTAAAAAAAGCCATATCCGCAAGTGGGTTGAAAAATATTACACTGGGATTACTGGATTACACTACATCGATGTGCCAGAAAAGCGGTTTAAAACACTCCTAAGGCAATTTTAGGCCGCAGTAACGATAGAAAACGTGTTTTTAGGGCGCGGAAAGCCATTTTGAGAAAATAAATTTGTTGACAAAAAAATTTTTGCCTTAGTCCCACAAGGCAAGTCAACCTAAAAGGGTACTTGGATGACCAGAAAATGGTTGGTTTCATGGTATTCTACCCTGTGGCACTAGTAAAGAATCCTTTCCAAAATATGCCTTGGTCCCCTGTTGTTTTTTTTGTGAATGGCACAAGCTTTTTTTCACAAAAAACAACAGGGGGGACCAAGGCATATTTTGGACAAGGATTCTTAACTAGTGCCCTACCCTGTTTTGGTGACTGGAGCTGGGCAAAAAGAGTCTCTATATGCATTTTATGATCAAGAGTAATTCTCGGAATCATGTCTAAGGTAAGTGAGTGCGCGCATCTCCAACTCTCAAGCCCTTTGGGGGCGCAGGGGGCTTGGAGTTGAGATGCGCACACCCACATACCTGAGACACAAATCACTCGAAATTGACTCTGGATGCATAAAAAATGTATGCATACCAGAGTTTCTTTATGCGGTAAGCTCCGTTAACAAAATGTTCAAATTCCATCTTTTAGGGTATCCAGGTACTTTTTTAGGTTGAATTGCCTTGGGCGACAAAGGCAAAAAGTCAGGCTTCAGTTCAGAATCCCCATAAGCCTTCAAGTCAGCATTTGTTTTGTGTTGCTTGGCGCAAGCTTTCGACTGGAGATAAGGCCACACAAAATAGTCCATCACAATTAAGTCAGGCGAGTTGGGCGACCATCCACCAACGGGATTCGGCTTGATTTCAGAATAGATATAGAGTCACTTTTTTTGCCACGGCCAGTTGAAAAACATGGTGAGACAGTCGAAGAGTACGAAAGTTTAAATTTCTAACGCTTTGCCATAAAAGTGGCCCCTTTTATTCCCTTTTCCTCCCAATACAGCCCTTATTATTTTCAAAATAAAAAGGCGCCAATTTAAATTTGACTAAAAAAACCATGATACACCCCTGTGGTTCGAAAATTTTTTTTCTCGTAATCAAAAAAAAACGCGCGGCTTTCTGATGAAATAGGGGTCGAGAAACACGAATATGATGTTATCTCCTCCACCTGATCACTCCCCGTGGGGGGGGGTTCGTCACTGCAACCAAAAGTCAAATTTTGAACAAAAATTTCTTTTCTCAAAATGGCTTTCGGCGCCCTAAAAACACGTTTTCTATCGTTACCGCAGCCTCAAATTGCATTAGGAGTGTTTAAACCGTTTTCTGGCACATCGATATAGTGTAGTTTAGTCAAAAATACGCGCCCACGTAAAAATATCAATCCAAATTTAAAAATATTGCAAGTTTTTTTTGTCAAAATGATCTTCACACTCTTGGCTATCCGAAAAATTATCAGAGCATGATTTCACAACATCTGGAAAAAAAAAATCAAAACATGGGTGAGACCTACCGTATTTTCTCTATTAAACGGGCCCTCTCTAATAAACAGCCCCTCGACTTTGAGGGCTTGTATCTCAGCCCAGAGTAAATATTTCGCAAAGCTGTTTATTGCATTTTTTTAAATCCCACGAGCTCTACCGATCCACTTTTTGGATTTTGGTTGAGCACCCAAAACCTTGAGATCGACCTCAAAATTTTTCGATTTTCGACGGGTTGAACAATAAACGGCCGGCCCGTTTAATAGAGAAAATACGGTAATTACCCTTTGACATAATGCCAAACGAAAAAAATGTCCAATGAGTAAAATGCCCAACGCGAAAAATGACTAATGAATTGTTATGAATGGGAAAAAGTGCGATATTTTTTTTTCAAACTTGACTTTACCCTTACTTAATCATCGTTTTCATTTATCATTGCACTTCCTTTTCATCATTAAAAATTTAGTAAGGTATGTTTTTATCAGTTTTTTTTTGCTTAGGGTTTTTTTCCTTTCACTCTCACTCTTACTTTCAGTGTGTACCCAACAGTAAAAAAATGCATCTCACTATGAACTCTCACTCCGAAATAATTCCTGCTTA
Organism: Ditylenchus dipsaci; assembly: GCA_004194705.1. NCBI lineage: Eukaryota > Metazoa > Nematoda > Chromadorea > Rhabditida > Anguinidae > Ditylenchus > Ditylenchus dipsaci. The sequence goes on along the minus strand of SADC01001110.1, from coordinate 63,904 downwards.
CGTTTATATTTCACACCTTGTAGTTGAAGTACCCAAGAAAACTCTTGTTTAGGTGTCCTAATAGTTGTACTTAAAGGACCATGAAACTTGATAAGCACAGCAATTTGCGGAATTCGAAAATTGAAAAAAAAACATTCAAGAGTAGAGTAAAAAATATGTTATGCGAAATCGATTTTGAGAGTTTAAAATATTCGCATCTCGATGTGTACCCCCCCCCTCTTTGAAAAACCAGAACCAGAAATCAGAAGCGAAAAAAAGTCAGAAAACCGAAAATCCGATAGTGTCGGAAAATTCATCGGTACTTGTTGGGCCGGTGGGAGGGGGGGGGACACTGATAATGGTCACCTCAATACTACTTTTATAAATAATCTTATTTCTTATTTTAGATAATGGAAGAACAAAAAAAATTTCAAGCTGAAGGACCTTCCATTATCTGAAACAAGAAAGAAGATTATTTATAAAAGTAGTATTGAGGTGACCATTATCAGTGTCCCCCCCCCCCCCCCAGCCCAACAAGTACCAATCGGTCTCCCAAGTCTTTTTTTGGCCCTACAGGTCAGTAAAGTCGGCTCCAGCCCTGATTTACACCCTCAAGTTTGCCCAAGTCCCTTACACTACATGTACGCAGAGCAAGTCAAAGTCAAGGTCAAAGCCAAAGTCAAAGTCATGGGCATAGTTGGACGCCTCTGAAAAATCACCCGCCGCCGCGCCACCGCCGGCGGCGTAAAAATGTTGCTAAATTTCACCGCGCCGCCGCCACGCCGGCGGCACTTTTTATTTCGCCGCCGCCGCCGGCGCTGCCATCGCCTCCGCCGCCACCGCCGCCGCCAGCTAACGCTTCACTGTCAAAAAAATTTTTTGTTTAGTGTTGTTTATGTTTGTCATAGAATTATATTTTGCAAGAGAACAGTAAAATTCTAAATTACCGTATTTCCTCTAATGGCTCCCCCGGTGGAGTTATTTTTTGGATGCCCAAAGTCGGAAAAATTTGAGGTCGATCTCAAGATTTTTAGTTGAAAATTTAAAATCGAAAAAGCGGAATCGGTAGAGCTCGTGGGAGTTAAGAAAACGCATAAAACAGCTTTGCTAAAAAAAATCTGGGTTGAGATATAGGTCCTCAAAGTTAAGGGGGGGAGTTGTTAGAGCAGGGGGAGCTATTAGAGGTAATACGGTATGTCATTTTATCATATTTTCATAAGATGACCATTTAAAACAAGCATTGTTTTGGTACTTTGTAAAATTGGTCCTGTTGGAGTCTTTCTTCCTGAAGGGAACATAGCCATGATACTGAATAGTGTTTACACTCTTGCACTTGTAGCTGGCGTTGCTAAGATTTCAAATGCCATCTGAGAAATAGGACTTCCAGAAGTCTCATAGATTACAGGTACCAAGAAAAGCATCGCTGCTACCGCCGCCGCCACCGCCGACATCATTTTAGCCGCCGGCGCCGCCAGCGGCACCTCATATTTTGCCGCCGCCGCCTGTCGGCGCCGCGGCGGCGGCGGCGGCGATCCAACTATGGTCATGGGTGTATGCACAGGAAGTCAAAGTCAATGTCAAAGTCAAAGTCGCGGTTAAAGTCAAGGTGAAAGTCAAAGTCAAAGTCATGGGTTTGTACGCACAGGAAGTCAAAGTCAAGGTCATCAATCAAAAACAATATACTCATCCACAGAATTCTGACGGAAACCTTATTAGACACCCAACGGACAGCAAATCAAATCATTTCATTCTGCCAATCATCAGTCGAATCGGCCATGATTTCTAAACATAGAAGATATAAGCCCAATTTGTAAATAAAAACGCCTTTACTGCAAGGATGAATGTATGTAGCAGCACAATGCACCACTGATCAGTAAAGAAGATCAAAAATAAGACCCAAAATGTTCCGAAAAAACTTTGACTTTGACTTTCTGTTTCAAACTTTTTTGAAACGCCAGTCAAAGTCAAGGGCAAAGTCAAAGTCATGCGTACACAGCCAAAGTCAAAGTCAAGGTCAAAGGCAAAGTCAAAGTTGACTTGCAGGTTGACTTGCAAGTCAACTTTCTGTGCGTACACACAAAAAATTTGACTTTGAACTTGACTTTGACTTGCTCTGCGTACACGAGGCATTAGCTGATTTTTTCCTAATTTTTCTAATCTTTTACTGATTTTTAAATAAAATCAGATTTTTTCAAAAGAAAACTAGCTTGGGGCACTTCAGCAAACTGGGGTGTATACCAAACTTAAGTGAGGGTGGTTCCGAAATTGCTGTACTTTTTTTTTTCCTATTCCCTCAAGTATCCAATCACTCAGGCTCTAGCCTCGTGTCACTTTAGATCAATCGATAAACGTTTTTCTAACAAAGTGACCACTTTCTGATCTTTTGAAACTAGTATTTTATGCGAGAAGCCAAAGTATGAGACGGCGTACCGACTTTGTGTACTTTTTGTCCTATTCTGGAACTACCTTTTTGTCTAACTACTTAGGCCCTAGGCTTAGGCCTTAAAGGGAGGGTGAAAGCTGTTAAGGAGATAGTCTCGATACGAAAGATTTATCGTAGTTTTTTGTCTTTTAAAGGGGGGAAGCCATTTAGGTCTGAAAAAGTGGCTTCCATGGCGCAGTGCGTAAGTGCTCGCGTTTTTGACCCAAATGGTGTTTTTTTGTGTTGCAGGTTCAATCCCACGTAGGAGCACACTATTTTTTTTTGGCTTTTTGGGCAGTTTAGAGTAGTTAGACTTTTTGACGCCAGAATCGGATCAGCGACCCAAATAACCTCTAAACTGGCCAAACAAGCCAAAAAAAATAGTGTGCCCTACGTGGGACTGAACCTGCAACACCAAAAAAACATTATTTTGGGCCCAAAAACGCGCCATGGTAGCCACTTTTTCAACCTAAATGGCTTCTCCCCCCCCTTTAAGATGTATAACTCAAGTAGTGGTACTGGGGGTGATAATTTTTCTAGAAGTTTTCTAGAACAACATTTGCAATTGTTCTTCGATAGCAGAACTTTTTATTTAGGTAATCGTATCGAGGTGGTCTTACCCAGTGTTTTCGAAACTCACATTCACACTCACAGTGTGATCTCACGTCACACCCTCACAGTAACACTCACACTTGATGTGAGTGTGAGTTTGACAATCAACCCCGTGGGTTTTTAATGGGTTTCACATTTTGTCAAACTCACACTCACATCAAGTGTGAGTGTGACTGTGCGTGTGAGTTTAGGTGTGATGTGAGATGTGAGGCTCACTGTGAGGTGAGTGTGAGTGTGAATGTGAGTTTCGAAAACACTGGTAAGACTCTTACCTAGTCTGTTCGGGTACCAACAAGGTACGTACCGTATATATTTTATCAATTCTCATAGGGGATAAATTTGGTTCTTAAAATCGATGTTTTCATTAGAACGCCATTAACGCGTCAAATGCGACCTGGAGTTTGTATCTTTTTACTCTACGGAGTATGCCGAGCATTTTGGGTATATGGCTGCTAAGAAAGTTATATTTTTGAAATGGGTCAAAAACGCGATTGAAAAAAACTATCATTTTTGGATACATGCTCAACATTCAAACAGCCATAATGGAACTTTTCGTGAACACTCTTATTTAATCTTTGCATTATCTTTAAGCCCATTTAAAATGGCTTTCAAATGACGTATCACAGTCTGTATATTTTCAAAAAATTTCAGATAAAAGTAAAAAAAATACAAAAATTCCATTGTTTGAAATTTGGACTTTTTGCGAATTTCGGCTCGAAAACCTACTTTAGAGGCTTTGTTGAAATTACAACTTACGCCATCTGAAGAGCAATCAATTTCAGTTCTAAAGTGATCTTGGTTTAATTTTTATCTCATAAAATTACCGGAAAAGAAAGGGCGCCAATTTTAAAAATGAATTTTCTTTATGTTGATTTTGAAGGACAGCTGGTTCGGCTTATTTTCTATTGAAATTTTTAACAAAATTTGGTCTATAATACACCAAAATGATCAGCGGAAAAAAGGCAATAGAACTAGTGCCAGGACTCGCAAGAGAACCGGCCAATTTCGACTGATTTAGACAAAACAATTTGACCTTAAAAGTACCTAAACAACCAACAAATTTTTCAAAAAATATGGGTGGCTGCACATTGTTTTTGTAATTTTTTCAGTAATTTACAGGGTATTTGTAAAAAGTAAAATATGAATTATGTAGAGCGTTAAAAAACTGCATTAGATACAAAGTGTAAGGTTTAAAGCAAACCTACTTTCACTGCACTATAACTACTTATATCAGTTAATGTTCAAAATTGACTAATAAATAAAATTCAAATTTTTAATGCACACAAAAAATTAATTCAAAAACATTATGGAAAAAATTAGGTTGGTCCCCGCGAATTCGAATTTCGCAAATTGTGCTTATCAAGTTTCTTTTTTAATTGTGCTTATCGAGCTATGCTTATCAAGTTTCATTGTCCTCTAATAGGAGGGCACGTCTACCGTGCGTATCTAGTCTCGCACGGAAATGTTTAAAATCAACTTAACTAGGGTTGTGAAATAGAAAGTTTTCCGGACGCGGAAGTTTTCCACGGCAAAATTCGAAAGTTTCACCATTCTCGCTCAAAAGCTCTCAGTAAGCTCACTGAAGTAACTTTGGAGTGAGAGTGGTGAAAATCTCAAATTTTTACAAAATATAAATTAAAAATCTAACTGCACATAACAGTCTCAAAATTAAAAATGAGATAAGACAGGGCTGCCATGTCCTTTTTAAAAAGATTTGTCCTTTTTTTTGGGACCCCAAATCTTTTTTATTTTCGAAGTTTCAGTCAAAATCTTTTTTTTTCGCTTAAAAAATGGCAATAAGCACTAGATAAAATGGACTTTTTCCTTCGAATCCTGTTTTTGACCAAATGTCCTTTTTTTAATTTTTGAGATGGCAGCCTGGATGAAGATCATAAATATAAAAACTAACATTTCCTTATTAAAAGAAGTTGTGGTACGCTTTTTAAATCCTCACTCAACTCTCAGGCAAAATGCAGGTTTTCAGCATGTGCTTTCGTGTTAAATACTAGAAGGCGGTGCCCCGCTACGCGGCGCGAAACGGACGTGAGTGTAACTAATACTCAGCATCACATAGTGACATATTATGTCTGCGTACTGTCATGGTCCCTTTCCGGTGCTTTGGTACCCATCCTGGCGGTTCGGAAGTGCCCACGTGAATTGGACGCCATCCTTGTGATTCAGGTGTGCCTACGTGGTTTAGACCGATTTTGGTGATTTGGGTATGTCTACGTGGTAAGGCCCCATTCTGGCGGTTCGGTGTATCCACGTGGTTTAGGCTCGAACCTGGAGGCTCGACCCCAATTTTCGTTATTTGGTGTGTCCAAGTGGTTGCGCTCCATCCTAGTGGTTCGGGTGTGCCCACGTGATTTGGGCTTATACTGGTGCTTGCGCGCCATTGCGCTGCTCCTACCTGACTGACCACCTAGCTACTCCAGGCCACCTACGTAGCCCTCCAGACCACCTACCTTCTTCACCAGGCCACCCACCTAGCCTACCAGATTACCTACGTATCCTGCATGGCCACTTCCTACTCCACCTGACAAACACCTTATCTACCAGCTCACCTACCCACCCTACTGGCCATCTACTGCCCTACGTGGCCACCTACGTAGCCTATATGGCAGCCCAGACCGGCCACCTACATACCTTACCTGGTTACGTACCTACCCTACCAGGCCACCTACATATCCTGGTAACCTACTTACCTACTGACCACCTACCTACCCTACTGGCCACTCTACCTACTCTACCAGGACACCTACCTACCCTAACAGGCAACTACCTATCCTACTTGGCCACCTTCATACCTTACCTGCCCACCTACCTACCTACCAGGACACCTAAATACCCTACCAGGCCAATAACATACCCCACCAGGCCACCCACATACCTTACCAGGCCATCTACTAACCATATGCTACACTAACTAATCACTTCAACACAAATAATAATGCATGCTAGAACCAGGATTTGAACCTACTGGTGTCTGCAAAAAACTAAAATCAACTTGAAACGAAAATGTTTGGATGCCTTGGTCCCTTAGTGGTTTTAGCCAAACTTTGATTTGGCCATAATTTTTTTCATTCGACCGATCCTAATTTTTAGAGTTTTCCAAGAAGGAAACCGACCATTCTGCGTCGAATGGTTTGACAGAATTAAATCTGATAAGCAGAACAACCCAAACATTTTTTGTGACGGACGACAACAATGGCCATATAGTAAGTATGAGACTAGAAGGCGCCGCCCCGCTACGCGGCGCATAACAGGAGTAGCTATGACATATTATGCTGTGTACCGCCATGCTCTCTTCCCTTTTTTGTACTCATCCTGGCGGTTAGGGTGTGCCTACGTGGTCTAGGCCCCATTTGGTGGTTCGGAAGTGCAACGTGAATCAGTCGTCATCCTTGTGATCCGGGTATGCCACCCATTGGTGGTTTTGACCGATATTGTACTTAGAGGCCGATTTTAGCGGTTCGGGGGTGTCCACGTGACTTGAGGCCCGGCACCCTTGTGGTGGTCCGATCTGACCACCTAGCCACTCCCAGCCCAGCTACGTACTGTCCCAGACAACCTACCTTCTTTACCAGGCCACTCATCTACTCTACCGTGCGCCTAGCTACCCTACTTGGCCAACTACCTACCCCACTTGCCACCTACATACCCTACCTGACCATTTACCTATCTTAGCAGGACCTACATGCCATATCAAGGTAGCTACTATTACACCTGTCCACTTACCTTAACTACCAGCACACCTACCTTGGCCACCTACCTACCTTACCTGACCACTCACGTACCCTACCAGCCACCTACCTTCCCTGTCTGACCAACTACCTGACCACCTTCGCTGGCGCCGATAAGAGATCAATGAGAACTACCTACCTTACCCGACTGGACCACCTAACTATCCCACCCGACAAACATACCTACCTTATCAAGCCAACTAAAACCCTCCGTAGCCACCTGCCTACCCTACCCGGCCATCTACATAACCTATCTGCCCACTTAACCACCCTAGCAGGCCATCTACGTTATCCTATCTACGTACCTGGCCACATACATACTCTACCATGTCACCTACCTAGCCTACTTATCTACCCTACCAGCCACCTACGTACCCTACAGGCAACCTACATATCCTACCACGCCATGTGGTTTGGCGCCGATATTAGTGGTTTTGGTGCCACTGGTTAGGGTAGGTAGGCTTTTTTTTTCTTTCTGGTAGTAGGTAGGCTACCAGGCCACCTACCTGACCTACCTGGCCACCTGGGTACCCTACCAGGCCACCTACATATCCTACCAGGCAACTACATACTCTACCAGCCACCTACATATCCTACCAGGCAACCTACATACTCTACCAGGCCACCTACATACCCTACTGGAATCTACCTACTCCAACTGGCCACCTAGGTACCCGACCAGGCCACCTATATACCCTACTGCGAGCTCTACCTACTCCGCCTGGCCACCTAGGTACCCTACCAGGCAATCTACATACTCTACCAGGCCAGCTACCTACCCTAATGACCACCTACATACCCTATACGGCCACCTACGTACTCCACTCGGCCACCTACCTACCCTACCATGCACTTACCTGACCTACCTGGCCACCTAATACTCAAACGTCCACCTACTAATCATGAACCACACTAACTTATCCTTTCAAAACAAAATAATAGTGCATGCTTATAACAGGATTTGAATTACTGATAATGCCTTGGTCCCCAAGTAATCCAAAATATACCTCAAAATGCCTTGGTCCCCCTGTGGTTTTGGCAACTTTCAAGTGGCCATAACTTTTTTATCACGCAACCAATCCTAACTTTTAAGAGTTTTCCAGAAGGAAACCGACCATGCTGCGTCGAATGGTGTTAACAGATTTGTGATACGATCAGTGGAACATGCCAAACATTTTTTGTGACCAACGACGACGACGACGACAACAATGGCCATATAGTAAGTATGATGAGAAGATTATGGTTCGCTAAGCACTTGGAGTTGATAATAATTTTGTGAATCAACGATGTAGGTAACGATGTATATAGGCTGTCATATTTAGTACGACTAAATTATTAGAATAAGAGCTTCGCGTTCTAAATTCTAGACTCCTTATCGATATTTAGTACGACAAATATTTAGACTTTGGCGTGCTAAATTTTGGATTTTAGTTGGTACAAAAAGTTGGTGGATTTTAGTTGGTACATAAACTTTCAGATTTCTATATTTGGTACCATTCGCCACTTTTATGGGTGCACTACGTTTCACCGTCACTGTTTTCACCGTTCACTATTTTCACCGTCACTATTTTCACCGTTCACTATTTTCACCGTCACTATTTTCACCGTCACTATTTTCACCGTCGCCTATTTTCACCGTCACTATTTTCACCGTCACCTATTTCACCGTCACTATTTTCACCGTCACCTTAATCACCGTCAGCATTTTAGGACCACTTTATAGGTCTAAAATTTTTCGAATTTTTAAAATTTTGGTACCAAATTGTAGCCCTGAATGTCAGTTACATTTTGGTACTACAATTTCTAAAAAAAACGAAAAAATTTTAGTTCTAAACTTTAAAAGGCGCTCACCTTGCGTTCTTCCGTGATGAAAAAGTGTGAGATTGAACGCCTTCTAAAGTTTAGTTCTAAATTTTTTTTATTTTTCAGAATTTGTAGTACCAAATGTAGCTGACATTCAGGGCTACAATTTGGTACCAAGACTGTTTAAATTTTAGAAAAATTTAGATCTAAAAGCGGTCCTAAAGTGCTGACGGTGAATTTAGTGAACGGTGAAAATAGTGACGGTGAAAATAGTGACGGTGAAAATAGGTGACGGTGAAAATAGTGACGGTGAAAATAGGTGACGGTGAAATAGGTGACGGTGAAATAGTGACGGTGAAAATAGTGACGGTGAAAATAGTGAACGGTGAAAACAGTGACGGTGAAACGTAGTGCACCCACTTTATTTAATGTCTAAATATTTAGACACTTAATCGATATTTGGTAGGTGTCCTGATTAGCCTGCTCCATGCGATCAATTGAAAAAATAATAATGGTTGTAGACACAAAAGCTTTTATTTGACCAAACCAACAAATGACAAAGAATAAACTCTGAACTAGGCAACAACAACGCATATCCTCAACAACACTGATAATTCACACAAAAAATTTCTTAAGCCTACGATTTAACAACAAAACTCAAGCATTGTCTCCCATATCCTCTGCTCCGTGATTGTTTCAGTCTTCAATTCGTGTAGCGGAGAACCTCCCTGCTTCGATATAATCGTTTGTTCCGCAGCGAGCCAGTTCACTAAAAAAGACATTTAACGCTAACGAAACATAGCAAAACGGATATAATTACTCTTTCTACGATGCTGCTTCATGGTTTCACGCGTGTTATCATCAATCATTTTCACCGTGAGAACACCATCCTCCGATGCATATGCTGACGCCTAACAGATGGGTATATCACTATATTTCCGATGGAAACAAACTATAAAACCCCACCTGCCATCCGACAACCAACTACAAAATGAGATTTTACAATGTCAATGAAACTCTTTTAAAGTACCTTAGAGAGCTCTCTGCCAGACATTCCCTTAGTTCGAGCAGCAATCTCCTTCATCTTCTGGATCCAGTCAAAGTCGGCCAACTTGAGTCTCTGCTTCTTTGCGCCAGATGTAGCTGGTTCCGCAATGTACCTTAAAAATAATTTTAGGGCAATAAAAAGGATAGCCTTAAAGAGGATACTGGTTAAAGTATTGCAAAAGAATCCTTTCCCGCTCCATATCTCCTAAAATCATAATGATGCAATCGCAACTTAAATGTCCGAAACAGACCTGGCAAACCGAATTCCACTAGCTCATCAAGACGATCGTTAACCGCCCAATCTAAAATAGATCATGAAATGAAGGCCAGCTTAAGGACAGATAAAAATTGCTTATCAATTACCAAATTGTTCTGGCTGGTTACTTGCAACAATAAGCATAAACCTGAAAAAGTATAAGTTACTCGCGATTACGCATCCACAATAGTTCAACCACATACTTTCGAGATTGCTCTCCGGTGCGATAGAGAAAGGCATTGAGCATAGCTCGCATATGCTCACTGATGTGCTCGGTACTTCTTTTACGCAGAAAAGCATCACCCTCGTCGATAAACAGAACCAATCTTGAAAACAGACATCAATAGGAGAAAATGTAAAAACATATATCAAACCCCTTGCGCGAAGTCTCAGCCCAGTCAAAGATCTTATGGATAGCCGAAACCCCTAGAACAAGTTTTAATATTTCACGCAGAATACACTGCTAAAAGACAATTTGCGATATTTTTAGAATTTGTAGCGTGACATTTTCTAATCTCTCTTCGGTAATTCGTGCGAAACAACCGAATTTAGCAAGAAAATATTAGAAAATGTCGCGCGACAAATTCGAAAAATATTGCAAATTGTCTGTTAGCCGAACACAGCGATAAAACCAAGTACCTTCTTGTCCCATTGGCGCAACATCACCTCCTCAAATACTTCGGTAAATATGATATGAGATATAAAGCCCCACCTGTCATAATTGCATAATCCAGTCCTGAATGACGAGCCAAACTCTAAAAATGTTGAAATAACGAAAAATGCTGGTACCAACAACAGGTGACCAACCTTTGCAAACATGGTCTTTCCGGTTCCAGGAGGCCCTAAATATCTTTTACTTAACAGTAACAAGGCAACAATTTGAACAAACCGTAAAACAAAACGTTTCTGAAGAGGCCAAGGTTTCGCTTCGTGTTTTTAGTCTGAAAAATAAGGAGTTCGAGTATAAACCAAGAAAAACCGCTACAATACTACCGTTATGGCAACATCACGCAGGCGAGACTCCAACGAGGGCTAGAAACAATGATATTCAGATTATATCGGCCACGACAGCTGACTCACATTTAACACAACTCCTTTTAGTGGATCTTCGTTTCTTTTAAAGACTTGCTTTACTGAATTGATGGGATGCTTGAACATCTCAAAGAATGAGAGGCGAGAAGTTTCACGGACCAAAGACGGCTTTCCTAGACGCGCCTCAATATACTTAGCTCCCAGAGACGTTCCTCGCTTCGCTGAATACCAACCAATAGCCAAAGCAGTTAAGCCACCCACCTAAAATCAAGAACAGTAATGTTTGCAAAATCTGCAAAATGCTTACAGTTGCAACCATTTTAGTACGATCAGTTAAAAAGTCTTGCAGACCTGCGCCGAGAATACTTCCTGTTGTTCTGAAATTAAGACAATGAGGGAGCATCTTACACTTTCGTCAGTCAACATACTTGATCTGTTCCACGACTGTTTTTCGATGCTCCTCCTGACTAGCTTTCATCATCTCCAAATTTACATCTTTGTTTTCACGAGCAGCCCTCGCCTTGGCCTGAACTTCAGCATTGATTCTTTCCAGATCGTACTTGTGACGAAGCTGCAGTTCACGTTCGATTGTAGCTAGAAGAGATAGTATACAAGCTATGAAAGAAATCTAATCGGTACTAACCAATCCTCAACTGCTCCTGCTTCTTGATAGATTCTTCCTGTTTTCGAAGAGATTCTTGCTGCATACGCTCTTTGGCCGCAAGCTCTTCAGCCTACAACAGATGAGATAGGCGAATTTACCATATTAAGGTTTGAAAAAGATACCGCTCTCTTTCTGGCAAGCTGGTCTTGGTAGTCGGCCCGCTAAATAATGTTCTTATAAAATCTCAATCGAAATTGAAATGAACAAACATGTTTCGCGTGTTTGGTTTCCTCTCCAAGTGTTTTGCGTCGCTCTTCCTCAATGGCTCGAGCATTCTCTGCCTGCATAGCCGCGATTCTGGCCTCCACTTGCTGCAATAATATTGGTGAAAAAGCAAAAGTTGATCATCAAAAAACCTTAGTTGATAGGTCGTGCTCCTTCTGACGTGTCACCTCTTGCAGTCGGGCAAGTTCCAGTGCCTGTTTAGCATTCGAAGAATTTTCCTACAAGAAGGTACGTTTGACTACGAAAGATACAAGGATTAGAAAAATCAGATACCAATGTTCTAGCTGCAGTAGCTGCTCGCTCTAGCGCTGTCGAATCGAACGAATAAGCCATTTTCGATCTTTCCAGTTCAGCTTTGCTCTTTTCATCATTGCTGTCAGCCGGCTGACCTCCCCCTACAATTTTCTTATTATAAATTTCTTTCACCATCATGGTCAATGAAGTTTACCAGATTGAGGCACACCAGGCTGTTGCTGCTGTTTGATGCCGAAAATCCAAGACATTTTTACACCTGAAAAAGAAACACTCAAATATTTGCAACAAATTCGGAAAGACATAATATTATCGAAGAAGCTGTAAAATGCTATTGTTTAAGCATGAGAAGAGTGATTCAAAAGTCCAAAACAGGGCAATAACATCTTTATTAGTTTTACCATTAAATAAATAAGTTAAGGTACGTTCACATAAAAGTGTCGACCCAAGCGTTCTTTTAACGCGGGAAGAGCTGTACTTTTTTTCTTGACCAAAACTTTTTCTGTTGGTATCATTTTGTAGCTAAGATTCAGGGCTTCAAAATGAGGTATTGACAAGACACATCTGAAATGAAAAATTGGGGTAAAAATGCTTAGGTCCGCACTCAGGTCGACACTCAGGCCCACACTCTATGAGTGTCGACCCGAGTGTCGACCTGAGTGTGGACCTAAGCATTTTTACCCAATTTTTTATTTCAAATGTGGCTTGTCAATACCTCATTTTGAAGCCCTGAATCTTAGCTACAAAATGATACCAACAGAAAAAAGTTTTGGTCAAGAAAAAAAAGTACAGCTCTTCCCGCGTTAAAAACACTTCAAATCTCACACTCAGGTCGACACTCATTGTGAACGTGCCTTTATGGTACTGAAAGGGTTTCCTCGACCAATGACAACCTCACAATAGCAACCTTCTTAAAGCCACGTGCTCAATGAATGGGGGACTGAGTGCGAAATTTGGCGTGTTTTTAACGCGGGAAAAGCTGTACTTTTTCTTCACTGAAACTTTTTTTCTGTTAGTACCATTTTGTAGGTAAGATTCAGGGCTTCAAAATGAGCTATTGACAAGCAACATCTGATAAAAAAAATTCAGACACTCTTGAGTGTGGGCGAGTGTGGGCCTGAGTGCGGACCCAAGCATTTTTACGCCAATTTTTTTTAGATTTTGCTTGTCAATATCTCATTTTGAAGCCCTGAATCTTAGCTACAAAAATTTACCATTTATAACTTTATGCCTGAGATTTCGAACATTTTACACGACAAAAATGACAATAGTTGCAGAATAGTCACGGCTTGAGGTTATTGACTCTCATGCTTTTTACCCTACTTTACCTCTCAACAAACATGACTAAAAAAACTCATCATGTAAGGGGGGGGGAGAAGTCTAGACTAGAGACAAAATTATTGAGCGCTCAATACTTTCTTGACTTCTAAGATTTTTCAAAGGGCGGGTACATCTCTTGTCCGCATCTCGTCCCGCATGGAAATCGTTTTAATTCAAATTCAAACAGATTTGAAGGTTGCTGGTTCAACTTTTTTCTGACCGCGCACTTTATTCATTTTTTATTTTTTGTCCGAGCTTGGTATCGAAATTATCCTAAGGCTCTTGGGAGCACAATAAAGACTTGAGCGCATAGATGCACGACTACTCGAGCTAAGTTAGAGCCCAAACCTAGGTGAGAATTATTTATTTTAAAGGTGATATGCATGAAACCGTAAAATTAAGGCTGTTAATGACATCAAATCAATCCTGGAAATGATTCCATTCAATAAATTGATAATTTCCAGCCTTAGAACACATGGTTTTTGGGTACATGTCAATTTTTACCCGCCAATTTTTCGCGGACAATTTTTCGCCGACAATTTTTCGCCGGACAATTTTTCGCCGAACAATTTTTCGCCGACCAATTTTTCGCCTCCATAATTTCATTCCTGCTTTCTCATCAGAGTTTTGTCTATGGATGACTTTTTCCTTCCATTTCTCTTGTTATTTTCACCGCCGTATTCCAGTGCATTTATTATATTGTTCCAGATGAACTCTATTCTTGCAAAACCGTACGCTTTTAACTCAGAGCATGGAAACAGGAAGTTTGTCAACGAAGGGCGAATGTGCTATAGAAGTCGCGATCTAAAAGGAGATAACGAGGAAAAGTTTCCACACTCAAAAAGATTCCACACTAAAGCTTCCACACTAGGAGAATCTCAATACCTGTGTTTCTATAATTTAATCTCAGTTCTGCTGGTAATCCATGCACCAACTTAACCAAGTGGTCGTCAAATTGGATCGATGTAACCCAAGAACGTAAAATTTTTTTTCTATCCGAGTGGACGACCACTTGGTTTAGTTGGTGCGTGGGAGATCCAGCTACCAGCATGGTCAGATGCTTTGCAAAAAATATTCTAATATACAACCTGGTTACTGCCGACTAAGTACTTCAATTTTTGTACACCCCACACCTATCCCCCAAGTACCATTACCCAGACACTTCCACCTGAGTATCGATTCCTAGCCACTGCCTTGTTACTACCGCTTAAGTACTACTTTCTCGGTACTGACACCTCCATACTATCACGTGGATCTCCTACAGAGTAGGAAAGTAGAAGTAACTCCAGAAGTGTGTTCCTGCAAGTCAAATCGCTGCTTTAGCATTATCAAACTGTGTTCAGGACACGATTCTGGACAATAATTTGTTTTTCAATAGTATTTTTTAATAATAATTATTATTCTTCAATAATAATTGGTACTAATGACTTTCTAGCTCGACCCAAATCACTGAAGAAAATATTAGAGAACAGAAATTAAAATGTAGCGGCGAAAAATTGGTCAGCTGAAAATTGTCCGGCGAAAAAATTCTCCGGCGAAAAATTGTCCGGCAAATAATTGGTCGGCGAAAAATTGTCCGCAAAAATTGGCTGGTAAAAATTGACCGGTACCGTGGTTTTTGCCTCAATCACCAAAAAATATGAAAAAATAAAGCGTGCGGTCAGAAGAATTTAAACTACCAACCTGCAAATGTGTTAGAATTTGAATTAAAACGATTTCCATGCGGGACCAGATACGAACAAGAGATGTACCCTCTCTTTAAAAAATTTTGAAGACTTTTCGTCCATTTTTTTGCTTATTCATAGAGTTGAAACATTCAGCAAGATTTTGAGGTGCCAATAAAAAGCACTTTACCCCTCAAATATATTGAGAGTCAATGATGTTGATGAACGACCATAATTACAGCCACTATAATGAAATAGCCATAGATGATTTAAATTGGGTTCACTTTTGGAGAGGCGCTTTACTAGAGAATATATATATATGCCAGTAAGGTTGCCACATTATGCTGACTTTTTATAAACAACAGCAATGAGATATTCCTTGTCGGGGCAATCATTATTTCGTTTTTCTTGGTCCTGAGCCGAAGGAAGGTCAAATCATTTGTGGCATCCATTTCCTTGATCACACTCTTAGATTTGTCGCAAAGCTGTTGCAGCAAAGCGGAATATTGACTGGTAGCCTCATCGTCCAGTGTTGAACGAATCGCACGCCCTAAAATTTGATTATTTATCTGTGAAAGTCTATATACAGTCGAGTCTCGATTTAACGTACCCCCGATATAACGTACCCCTCGATTTAACGTACCCCTAGGGCCGGTCCCCAGGGGGTACGTTAAATCGAGACTCGACTGTAAGTAGGTTTTATACCAATGCTGTCCATGATTATCACACCAGTCACTCCCTTTTGACTCTGAATACGTTTGATGGTTTCTTCAACATCCGACATAACTATTTGGGTTTAATATCAAGAACTTCACAATTAAAATTTTCGGAATTCGAATTCTAAAGAATTCTTTCTCTGTTAATTTCAAAATATAACACTTGGCCAGCCAGCAGTTTTTTAAACATTATTTTTTTTGTTTTTTTTTGTTTTATATTGGCTCAAATTGTTTTACCCCGCCAAATTATTCTTTCACCCCGTCAAATCGTAAAAATGTGTTTTTATCTCCAAAGTTTTGAATTTCTCTCAACATTTTTACATCAAAATGTAGCCCTGGATCTCGGCTTTCTAACTAGCTATCAGTGCTGTAAATTTTGGAATTTCGGCACCGGCACCGCACCGGGCACCGGCCAGAAAATTTGGCACCGGGCACCGCACCGGGCACTGACCTCCGAAATTTCGGCACCGGGCACCGCACCGGGCACCGAACTCCAAATTTTCGGCACCGGGCACCACACCGGGTCCTAAAAACCGCACCGGGTCCTTGTCCTAAAAACGAATCGTGTTAAGACCAGTTTTTTTGTGATTTGAATCGTTTTCGGCTCAGTTTTGTGTCATCTCAGTTGTACATGTGTCAGTCACTTTATATTGACCAGAATTTCAAAAAAAATGTCTTTTGTGAGCACCTTATATTTTGAGTCGATATAAGGTGTTTAAAGACACTTATGAAAAAGTTGATTGGGGGGGGGAGGTTGGTTTTGGGTAATATGCAAGTTGCATCGATTTTTTTAAATATCTATCAAGCTATTCTTGACCTATAAAAATTATGTAATAGCCTAAAATGATAGCTTCCATCATAAACGATTATCGAAAAAATACAATCTTTACTTCAGCATCGCATGACAAAATCTACATTAAAAGTTCAATATAAAGACCAGATATTTTTCCTCGGAACCAGATAAGATAAATTTCCACTTCATATGTTCTAGTCATCTTGGCCATCCTGTCCTCCTTTTTGGAGTCCTTGGACTTGTAGGGCGTAATCTTCTTCTTACCGACCTCGGCCCAGTTAGTATTGAGCACGGTACCATTGGACTCCTGCATGGACTTGAGCATGGCACGGCGGGTCTCGTCATCTGACCCGGCATAGATCTTCTACAAAAAATTAGAATAACTCAAAATATTAATTCGATAAAAAATAAGCTTAATTCCAGTGGACATTTCCGCATTTGCCTCGGTACCCAAAGTTGATTTTGTTAAAAAAAAATTTTTTTTTTAAAACATACTGCCTTGGTCAGGGTGGCCAGATGTCCTGCTTTAACAGGAATTTCCTGCTTTTTGGTTTTGAAATCTGCTTTTTGACAGTGAAAAAGCAGGAATTTTATCATTCCTGCTTTTTGCAGATTTTTTGTTTCAAAATCCTGCTTTTCGACATCAAAATCGTGCTTTGAAGATTTTGCATCTGGCCACCCTGGCCTTGGTACCATGAGTTGATTTTTTAAATTTTAAATCTAATAAAAAAGCTTGGAGTTTCAAGGCAAACTGGATTTACACCGAAATGTAGCCAAAAAATCTACTGTGAAGCTAAGTGTACCTTGAAGAGTTTGGTACTGGGATCACTGTTCTCGAACTCCTCCTCCTCAGCATCTTTGCCCATCTTGTCCCAGTTAGGCTGCTCCTTCTTCTTAGGCAATTCAACATCTTCTTCATTAGTTGTCTGAGAATCAGCTTGAGCAACAGCAGTAGTAGATGAAGAAGTGTCTTCTATGCTTAGAGTGGCCCAACGTTCATTGGAAATTTTGGCCAGGCGGACTTCTATCTAAAAAACTGTTGAAAACAGGCAATTTAGGAATAGAGTTTTGATTAGGGTTGGTGGACGGGAAAATTCCCGGGAAAATTTCCGGAAAAATTCCCGGGAAATTTCCCGGGAAAGTTTGAAGCGGGAAAATTCCCGAAAAATCGGGAAAATTCAAAATTTTTTGCAAGTTACAATGTTTTCTTTCTATATCAACTTTCTATTGTTGTTTTTGTTCGTGTTTAGGCTTATCATGCCTTACTTACAGATTTTCGATGTCTTCTGGCAGAAAAATATCGTGAAGTTGGAATACTTTAACAATCAAGAAGAGGATCTGAATGGGAAACGGGTGCCGGTCGCCTACTGCAAGTTCTGCTACAAGGAGGGCGCGAAGACTGGTCGCTATGTGAACAATGCCACAAAAATGGAGAATCACTTGAAGGTAATTGTTGATTGCTTTTGTGTTTACTATTTGATTTTAGAGCTGCAATCAGTCGGAGCCGAGGCAAGAAGGAAATTGACCGCCAGCTGAGGAAACCATCCGTCAAACGCCGAAGTCGTAGCCAGTCGCCTCTTTCGAAGAAAGTCAAGTTGTCGGATCCCGCGGAAGTCTCGTCGCAAGCTGGTTCTGGACCAATCAAATATTGGTTTTCGAGCATGTCTAAGGATCAGCAAGAAGATCTCGACGTTTTGTTGACTCGGGTTTTTTCATTTATTTTTGTTCACAATCACTTTTATCATTCAGGTTTTGCAACAGGCAACATCGCGCCATTTCTTTTAGAATCCATCAATGCAAACGTCTTCTGAAGTGGATGGGCAGATTGAACGGACGAAACACACTGGTTGGTTTTTAGCAGGGTGTATTGTGAAACTGCTTTGATTTGGTGGAATTTTGCGGTGGAAACGGCCTCCCAGGTGACGTTCATCAAGCATAATCTCATGCTGGAGTACGCTCATTTATTTAAGTCAACCGTAAAAGAACAGAAAGTAGAAGAAGCGATGGAAGAACAAAATGAAGAAATTGATGAAGAAACTAACACATTAGAGGATGAATTTGATCTATTTATGTATGATTTTGATTGAGTTGTTATTTTATTCTGTATAAAGTTCTCTATTAAATTTCCCGATTTTTCCCGACTTTGGGTTATTTCCGGGAAATTTCCCGGGAACTTTCCGTGTTTGAAATTTTCCCGGGAAACTACCAACCCTAGTTTTGATTAAGCCAATTATGGACTGCTCTTTATAGTCGATTTTATTGATTTCTTTATTGATTTCGGCATGACGAAAATTGCGGTTATGGGTTTGCGGACGCGACAATGGCGAACGGGTTCAGGTGGACGCAACATTTGCGACCCGACAAATGCGAATGGACGTTTGCGGCCCGACATTTTCGCCGCGACTTCAGTGGACGCGACATTTGAGGACTGACAATTGCGGATCGTTATTTGCTTTAACGGATGCGACTTTCGCGGAAATTTTTTCAGGTCAAAAAGGCGTTTTTTTTAAATGTTATGTGCGGAAAAGCACGCATGTATTTTCGGTCCGCAAAATGTTGCGTCTGCTAAAGTCGCGTCCGCAAATGCACGACCGCATTTATTGGGCCGCAAACGTCGGTCCGCATTTATCCATCCGCAAATGTCGGGCCGCTAATGTCGGTCAAGATATCAAGTCCGCCAATGTTTGTCCGCAAAAACAGAACCGCAAATGTCGCCATGCCATTGAATGGGTAATGTTTAATTAATTTTTGCCACCTAATTACTGAAAAATGCCCCCTAATTCGCTTTAAAATGTCCCCTAATTTGAAATTGAACTTTTTTCTTTTTTTTCGTTTATTTTCCAAAAAGTTTTCAAGTATCGTGCAGCTCAAGATCTCAGCTTTCTATCGAGCTATCAAACTCCACTGAATGATTTGAAGAATGCAGAAATTTAGGGATTTGGAAAAATTAGAGAAAAACAAAGTTACTTCATCCAAACCTCTAAATATTTACATTTCTGTGATTATTAAATATAGTTTGATAGCTCGTTAGAAAGCTGAGATCTTGGGCTACGCGATAGTTAAATTTTTTTTAGAAAATAAACGCAAAAATTAAGAAAAAAATTCTATTTCTTTTTCATTTCTTATTTTTCAGTAATTAGATGTCAAAATTAAATACCACCCTTTTTTGATTTTTATTTCTTGTTTTTATGCTAATTTTCCAAAGTTTTGAGCAATTCGCCGCACAACGGAAAGTTGAGGATATTGGCTACACAATGGTATACTAATTTCTTAATTTATTCATGTAAATGTTTCTATTTTAAGCTGTGCATTCAGCGAACTGCGGGTATGCGGGATATCAGAAAGGAAAAAGTATGAAGGAAAAAAATAAATCGGGTCACGTTTCTTTGACTTTGGAGGCAAAAAATGGGTCATAGACGGCAAAATCATTTTTGTCGCTAATTTTACCGTGTTCCCCAGAATATAAGCTTTCGTTTGAAAAAAGAGCGCAAATACTCAGTGCAAACAAAGCACATAATATTGTCCTGAGGCAAAAAAGAATGATTTTCGTATTTTCACATAAAATTTGCCCTATCCAACAAGGGGGGTTTTGACTTGATCCCCTGTTGAATTTTTTTGTTATCTTTTAGGCTTAGGCAAAGGTAGGCCAGCGTATGTTAGGAAGGACTCAAAATTATTATCAGATATGTTTGAGTCCGTTCTAGCATACGCTGGCCAACCCTTGCTTAAGCCTAAAGCCTGAAAAGTAACAAAAATTTCAACAGAGGGGGGGGGGCAAGGCAAACCCCCCTTCCCTTTTTTTGATTGGATAGGCCCCAAATTTGCTCAGAACTTCTGAGTCATAAGTACGGTTGGTTTGGGGTCTTGACGAGTATTTTTTTAAAGATATGATGCGGAGTGATATGGTGTGTACCGTATTTTCTGTATTAAATCCCTCCTCTCTAATAACTCCCCCCGTATGGACCCATATCTCCCCTAAAGATTTTTTTTCGCAAATCTGTCTTTTGTGTTTTCTCAATTACTACAAGCCTTTTTAATTCCACTTTTCACATTTTGGTTGAGCGCTCGAAAATCTCAAAATTGACCGCGAAATTTTTCAGTTTTTAAGGGTTGAGCAAATACTCCGCCGGGGAATTATAATAGAAAATACGGTATATCATGTGTGTCACAAAACAATGACTCCATCACTGAAAAAAATGAATTTTCTCAAAAAATTTGCAAAACATGTCCCATACTTAGCGAGAATTGGTTATTGGTGCTACAGTCGAACTTCGATATAACGAGCCCTTGGGGACCGGCTATAATGTTGGTTATACTTAGGGTATACTTTTAGTCGTTTAACGTAATCACTGGCCAAATAGGCGTTAAAAATGTTCGTTATACCAGGGGTTTCGTTATATCGAGGGTTTGTTATATCGAGGTTTGACTGTATGAACAAACTTTATAAAAAAAGGTTTAAAAGATATAGGTTGTCATAAATAGCTGACTATTTAATTGTTCAAGAGCCTAATAGTTGCTGGAGAAAAAATATAAAATAAATTTTATGTGAATTTTAAAAGCTACTTGAAGTTACTGAAAAAGATACCTTGAAAGGAGTGACTTGGATGGTAGCCTTGTTGGGCTGGACCTGACCATACAGTTTGGTCTGGAAGACCACTTCATCCTTGGCAAACACCTGGATAGACTGCTTAGAAGAGGCGTCGGGAGAAGGGCTGAAGTCAATACGACAATCCTCCACGGCCTGGTTGCGCTTGGACAGCACAATAAAACCTGACCCTCAGTCTGATACCAGTCGTACCTGAATAGTAGGAAATAGGTAGATTCGATTGTACTGAAAACTCACTTCACAGAGAAGGTTCCAACAGCCATTTTCTTATGAAAATTAAAGCAACACAAACTTGATTTCTAAAAATTAAATGTTAGATTTTTAGTAATGCAGTAGTCTGAGAACAAATGCGTATATGTGAACATAAATAAAATAATGCTGACTCTGAGGTCATCTTAATTTTATCAACCAAGATAAGATTTTCAGACTGTTTATGAAATAACGGAGAGATAAGGTTAATCTCTCATCCCAGGTTGCCCATATCATTTTTTGAAAAAGGAGGCACGCGTTCACAAAAAGGACATATATACCCCTGCTCTGACCGACTTCTTTTAGTAACGCTTACCGGGGAGTTAGGAATAGGGTTGTCGAGCGCTCGAAATTTCTGAGTCGAGCGCTCGACTCGAAACTCGAAATTTTCGAGTGCTCGACTTGAAAACTCGAAATTTTTCTTGGCGGCTTTGCCGCCATTAAAGCAATTTTTAGACATAAATGAAGCCAAAATACTTTTTCGTAAACTGGATTTCTCAAAACAAATTTATTAGACCAATACCAAACAATAAAATCCCACATCAGTTTTTAAGAAAATCTCTATAGTATTTGGCATGGGTGGGTGGGGCGTTGGGTAACGCATTTGAGTATATGTTTGGTCACAAAGAAATACTTTTTTTAGTGAATTTTTTATTAGGCAAGTTTATACTCATTCGAAAGCTTTTTTAATGTAGATTTTAGTGATGGAAGCGGGACGGGACGGTCCCGAAAGTCCCGTCTCGCCGAAGAAATTTGTTGCCAAAGTCCCGTCCCGGTGGTCCCGAACTTTCAGAGTAAAAGTCCCGGTCCCGAAAATCGAAAAAATTTCGGGACTTTTTTATTTATTTCATTGTCAAGAAATTTACACATTCTAGCTTTTTCGCCAATTTATCATTATTCTTCTTATCAATCTTTCGCTTTCGTGCAATTTTTTTTCTTGTCTTTCGTCTTTCTTCGTCTCTAGTCTTTCAAAAAGAGTAGGTTCAATTAACTCAACTTTTTTAAAGAAAAACGAAGGTTCATTCCCTGTGCTAGCGAAAATAGCTCGTCGCTACTTTTCAGCTCCAGCTACAAGCGTACCAAGTGAACAGCTATTCTCGGTGGCGCGGGATATATACGACTACAGGCGTTCAAATCTTTCTCCAGAGCATGCGGAACAATTAATTTTTTTGAACAAGAATCCACGCGTCGTTAATTTCAACTACTAGCTCTTTTGTGATGTAATATTGTGAAATGAAGTTTTTTTGAAACAATGCTTTACAGTCAACTCTCGATAATCCGTCACCCCTTGGACCGGCCGTGGGGTGACGGATAATCAAGAGTGACGGATTAGCCTAATTTATTTAAGGCAGAACCAAACAAAGTGTCACGAAGGTGACGGATTATCGACAGTGACGGATTAGCGAGTCAAAGTTGAGGTGTCGGCGGGAAATCATGGGTACAAGGAAAAATTTTGTTTAGTGAAATTTTTTGTTAGGCAAGTTTGTACTCATTCAAAGCTTTTTCAATGACGGAGGACCTTTTGCAATAAATTTGAGGTTTGCTGTGGAAAAAATTGAGATTTTGACATTTTAATTTAAAAGTTTAGG
This sequence comes from Ditylenchus dipsaci, assembly GCA_004194705.1. Taxonomy (NCBI): domain Eukaryota; kingdom Metazoa; phylum Nematoda; class Chromadorea; order Rhabditida; family Anguinidae; genus Ditylenchus; species Ditylenchus dipsaci. Next base: position 40,932 of record SADC01001110.1, on the reverse strand, counting down.
GTTTCGTGGTTGAATCTTATAAGTGTTCATTTGATCACAAAGAAAAACTTTTTTTTTGTCATATTTTCATCTACATGTTTGTACTCATTGGAAAGCTACTTGAAGTAACTTAAAGTTGAACATCGGAGGTTTTATTTAGGGTAGGCTAGGATAACAAGGGTAGGCGAGGATAGGCAAGGATAGGCAAGGATAGGCGAGGATTGACGAGGATAGGTGAGGGTAGGCGAAGATTGACGAGGATAGGCGAGGTAGAGTAGGTGGTTTCACAGGTAGGGTGGATGATCTGCCGTAACCATGAATGCACTCGAACGATTAATCTACCCGAACTACTAATGTACATGAACCACTAATGTTCCCGAATCACAGGAATAGTACCCGAACCACTGATGTTCGCGAATAGCATAGGCGCCGATAGGCGCCAGCAGACCCTAGTACCTATTATTTTTGTTGGATTTTCTTTGTTTTTTGCTTGTCCTAGTACCTTATCTGCGAGAAGAGCTTTGATAACGACAAGGTTAGCTGCAGTCTCTTTTGCTAATCAAGACCTTATTGAGTGGCAAAGAGAAGACTGGCCTTAGAAAATCACCGTTCAGAAGCCCAGCCCGAAAGTGAGATTGCCAAGTATTTGCGAGCCATCAGAGCAAGATTATGAAAATGCACTCTATACTTCGCTCTAAACACTTTCAAAAAAAATCATATTTGTCAAAAAAAAATTGCCACCCATCTATTTGGGGTACATCATGTACCGTACATGTTTTTTTTGGGTATTTTAGGGCCTTTTTTTGGTGATTTACCACCCCAGAAAGTAAAAACAGGACGCAACCGACTCGCCAACTCCATAACTCGCCAATGCAAAATACTCGCCAATGCCATAACTCGCCAACGCTTGAAAACTCGCGAACGGCAAACTTGCCAACCGAAAACTCGTCAACGGCAAAACTCGCCAACGCGAAATTCGCATTTTTTACTAATTCGAAAATCATGTTTAAATGACTTCTAAGTGATTTTATATGCTTAAAACGATAAGAAAGTTATTTTCTAACACTTTTTCACATAAAAAATTGATTTTTTCAAGAAAAAATTTTTGACCGAAATTTGACTTTTTGCCTTGGTCCCCAAGGCAATCCAACCTGAAAGGGTACCTGGATACCCCAAAAAGATGGAATTTGACATAGTTTTGTTAACTGAGGCCTACCGCACAAAGAAACTCTGGTATGCATATATGTTATATGCATCCAGAGTCACTTTCGAGTGATTTGTGTCTCAGGTATGTGTGTGTGCGCATCTCAACCCCAAGCAACCAAGCCCCCTGCGCCCCCGAAGGGGGGTGCGCAGGGGCTTGGTTGGTTAGAGATGCGCGCACAGACTTACCTTAGACATAATTCCGAGCAAGACTCTTGATCACACATGCATAAAAGACTCTTTTCGCCCAGCACCAGTGACCAAACGGGGTAGAATACCTTAGTACAAGGTGATTCACCTTGGTCCCCAAGGCAAAAAGTTAAATTTTAGTCAATTTTTTTTTTCAAAAATCAATTTTTATGTGAAAAAGTGTTAGAAAATAACTTTCTTATCGTTTTAAGCATATAAAAATCACTTAGAAGTCATTTAAACATGATTTTCGAATTAGTAAAAAAAATTGAAACACCATCTATATGGTGTATTCTACCGAGTCCTGGTTTCTTTTTTAGCAAATCAATTCATCGATGGGATTTAATCAAAAACACGAAAGAAAAACTACTCCTTGGATAATAATTTGGTAACGCATCGTTATCATTTAAAAAAAGGTTTGAACAAATTGCCAAAAACCAAAGACAAATACGTTTAGGGTGGTTTCCGTTGGCGAGTTTTTTGCGTTGGCAAGGTTTGCCATTGGCGAGTTTCGCCGTTAGCAAGATTCACCATTGGCGAGATTTGATGATGGCGAGTCTTTTACGTTGGCGAGTTCTCGCGTTGGCGCGTCCGTAAAAACCTGTCTAAAATCTATCATTTTTATCTTCATTTTACTTAAAAAGGCTTAAACTTGGTGAAAAATACCCTAAAACGACAACTTTACCTGAGGGGTGGGAGCATAGTTTCACGGCCGTAAAATTCGGCGCCGGCACCCTCTCCAGGCTAAAATTTGTGCGGCGCCGGACCGGCACCTAGGGGCTTTTCAGAAAATTCGAGTATGGGGGGGGGGGGTGCGGAACTATAAAAGTTCCGAAAAAACTGCTTAAACCGAATATATTTTGTTTTTCTTTGTTGGACAGTATTTTTTTTGGTGCAAATAAACTTTTTTGCAAGTTCACTCTTTTAGTGCATATGTTTCGTGCCTCGTAATTTATCCTATCACTCAATTGGCTTTTTTCTTACAGCACATGCGATGTTAAAACAAACAAAACTTTTTTACTCGCCTTACTTTATCAATTTTAAAACTCAAATATTTGATGGTTTTTACCATTTATTTATGGGTGAAATTGATTGAAATTTTTTGATCTATTATGTAAAAGGTTTTTTTCGACAAAATACTGGAGGAAATACCCAAAAAGATATTGTTAGAAATAATTATATTGCCCTATGAGTGGTTTCCACTCTGTTTTATAATAAAATTGAACGCAGCAGCCGTAGCCAGAAACATGTGCAAATAAGGTTAGCGCTATTTATGAGGTGTAGTTTTACTGCGTTTGACAAGCCATTAAACAAAACAAACAAATGAACAGATGTGTTTATCAACCTACGTCTAAACAAACATAAACACTTAATCTAATTTTTTATTTAGTCTAGGCTTTCTTCTCGAGTTCAATTAGATGCTTTACACCATCATACCTGCAAATTTTTACGATAAAATATTATTTATAGTTTTTTTTAAACAAAACAAGCTTACATTTGCTTGACAGCTTCAAATTCAGTGAGACCGAGACGAGCTTTGTTGGAGATGTCATAGATTCCACCTTGAAATAAGTTAAATAACCTAGCCGAAAGCCACAATGATTTATACCTTCACTCTCGCTGTGCTCTCCGTGGATTCCACGGACCTAAAAGAAAATATAAAAATAGATTTTTATAATTTATAAAAATTTTATTTTCGACCTGAAGTTTCAATTTCTCACAAATCTCCTTGAACTCTTTCTTGCACTAATCTTGGGCAGGTTGATATGCACGGAAGCGCGGACGGAAGTTCCTAGATTTGTAGGACAGAAAGTCAGCCAGCCAAGACGATTGTCTCGAGAGAACGGCACTTTGCTCTCAATGGCCTCAATACCCTTGATTAGACGCTCTAGCACTTGACCAACGTTGCCATCGTTCTGCAATAGGTGACTAAACTAAACCACACAGAAAAAGAAAATCCACCTGCATGGAAATCAAACGCAAATGGTCCTCTTCATTGACCCAGACTAAAAATGTTTTTTCGTTGTTGTGGAAAATACCGCGTCCCTTAGGCCAGTAGTTGCATGCATTAGCTTCTTTTAAGAACCTGAAAGAAAAAATTTCCCAAACAAACTTCTATCTTTACAAAAACCTGTCTCCCTCCTTGAACAAGAAATGGTCAGCAATCAACTGGCTTTGCACTGGTTTAGTCATGCCTTCCAACGGATAATATCTGAAATGACAATGGAATTAAGAACTGCGAGCTTGAAGGAGCTTACTTTCCAGCAATAGACTTGTCTGACACATCTCCAAAGACTTCTTCACCTTGGCTTGCATCGCGATGTAGTCATCCTGAGTGAGAAGCGGATTAAACGGATAGCCGGACAAAGTCCTTCCACAACGAATCCTGCAAAAAGTTAAATGACACAGAAAGCTATTAGATGATACCATTTCTAAATACCTACCTGGTAGATTTGATGTATTTCCTTTCCGGGTCGAGCGGAGGAAGCTCAGAAAGTCGGTTTTTGCCCAAGTCGACTGCCGGTGTATGCTCTTTAGGCCCGAAACCATGATATTCTTCAATGATGGGGTCAAACAAAGCTGAAAAGGTCTTGTAGCACTCAGCATCTGCAGCATATACTCCAATGCCTAAAAATTGAATCTGAAAGTGAGGAATTTAGCTAGTTTAAACACAAACTTGAATCGGGGTTGGCGACACCACTACGAATAACATCATAGAGAGTGGCTCCCAACTTGGTCTTTTTGTGCTTCAACTGGTTCATGACGCTCTCTGTCAGATGTTTTTTCAATAGAGAATGGCAGTCTTTGGTGGCTTGCAATTGCTTGAAAGATTCTTCGATCTTCTTGATTTGTGCTTCATTCGTGCCTCCGGTCTAAATAGTTGAACATTTTAAGGATGACATTATACTTATAAAAGTTTGTAACTCACGGATGAATACAAATAAAAAATAGCCTATAGTAGTAGCACCAACCAAGCCGGCAGCAGCGGCGACTGCAGGACCCTTGCGCATGAAACTCGACATCTAAATTTATTTCATAACTCAGTAATTTTAGGATTACAGCACAAAAATCACATTAAACTTATCGAAGGCACAATCAGATAGCACAACCGCCACCACTATATCTGGCCTTGTGAATGATGAATGGGAATTGGTACAAAAGGCCAACCAAACCAATCAGCCAGTCTAGCTGCACACAAAGAGAGCATTGCATACAACGAAAATTTCCTTCTTTTACAAAACTGAACAAGAATAGACCATTCAACAGCCTAACCGACTTACACTAATAGCATCAAAAAGGCCTGCTTCTCTCATTTAACTATAAAGTCTTTCTTTTTTCCAACTTTTGCACAAATCATCTACAGCAACCAATCAAATCAATTTCAAATTGGTGCCTATGAACCCAATAAAAAATGACTCGCAAAAAGCCTCCAAATTCAAACCTTAATTTGTTGCTTACTCGTTTTCTAATGAAAGAAACACTGGAGAATAGAGAAAGCTGCTGTGAGGCAGATGGGAAAAAGTGCGTGAGACACACTCAGCAGACGAGCTCTGGTGCCTGAGTTTTAAACACACAAGCAAGGAGGAAGAGAAAAATCGACAAACAAGATGTTATTGCACCTATTCTTTCCACATTGCCATTTTGTTGACTCCATTATTTCTGTTGTAATGATTGTATAGCACCCAAAGAGAATTTTTGATAAATTTAGAAATGAATTGATTGCCCACTTTTCACACCTTGGCACTCATTATGAGCGAAAATGTCTGATAATGCATCAGGAAGTTCCATTCGAGTTCGTTTCTCACGCTTGGATGAAGGTATTGGCCTAACTTTAAAAAATTTCTGTAATTTTTAATGGATTTTTTTCTGGTGCAGAAAGTTCTGCTATTTTGATGCGTTCAGAGAGCACCATTGAAAACACAACTGCTGTTATCAAAAAATGATGCAAACACAATCAATGAAGTGGAAACTGCCATGGAAGCCGTGAAGAAGCCAATGATGTACTTGCTAATTTAGTAGCATAAATAGCTCTAGGGTTATCAAAAAATTTCCTTACCTTAAAACAGGCTTACTTTTTTCCACGTCAAATATCGCATATAGACTCAGCTCGATCTATTTTTTGGTATATAATTTCAAAAAAGGACATTTCCTATCCAGAGGTTACCTGAAAACTACAGAAAAGACTAAGCAAAAATCTTGCTTTTGGCCTTATCCACCTAAATAATGTTAGATGGAGCTAAATCAAACTGCCATTACAGATTTTTTTTATTTCGAGTCAGCGTAAGAATGTTTGTTAGACGCCCTTCCTAAATAACTAATAAAAAAACATCATAATTGAGTAATCCTGCAGCGGGAGCCGATAAGAGATGGTCAAACCTACCACTTGTGGGCTCGATTACCACTCGTAGTTAAAATTTTTGCTCATCATATTTTTGCTGTAAAAAAGTTATGCCTCTTTGTATAAGTTAGGAAATTTTTTGCCACACCCTGGAATTTTTCCGTTTATTGCTTATTGTGTTGTATTATTCAGACGATGGCAGATGAAAAAGGAAGACCAGTGTTTGCCGAGACACTCCCAGACCTGATATGGATGATGCATGAGTGCGGATCGGGCAGGCAAGCATACCGTTTATTAAAATAGTCTTCCTAGTTTTCATGTAATTTTTATAGAACGATCCTCAAATGACTCTTTGAGAATGGATGTGGTCTCAACTTGTCGTCTTATCAAAGAGGAGAAGCGAATTTTTGGAAGCCCTCTACCATCGCTTGTGGCTGTAAATTTCACATTATTACAGCAAAAAGGGGGAAGTTTCTCGGTCGTGTCAGAGCAGACAAATTTGAGGCTCTTACCTTGTGGTCATGTGAATCAACTTTCTCATAACCAAAATTATTTGAAAAAAAAATTAGGCTGATACATACACTACGTCCCAATGATGCGGCAAGGTCACGCAGTCAGGGTCAAACTTGCAGTTGCAGTCACAGTGTTTGCTCATTTGCCACTGTGATTTAAAGGAGTGAGGTGTGATTGTGGGTTTCTGAAAACGCTGGTATTCAATGACATACAAATGTGTGATTGTGACCCAAAACTCAAATCCATTTGAAGCGTCAGTCGGTTTTTTCCGCGTCATTGGGGACACACTGTGACTGCGACTGTTTATGTGTCGGAAAATGCCCCAATGACGCGGAAAAAATTCAGTCACATTCATACTCTACAATGCTTTTGGAGTGGTTTATAAAATATGCTACCATAAAAATATGCTATCGCTATGCCATGCATCAAAAAGTCAATTTTTTTTAATAATTTGAAGATAACATCATAGCATTCTAGGCTCCTACTATTGAGGTGCCCAATTTCAAGGATGGTTTCACACTAGACACTCTTATCAAATTTTGCCAAGATATGTTGAATAGATACAGGAGGTAGGAAATAAACAATATTGGCACTAAAAAGACATTCAATTTTCAGAATTCCTTTCTTCCGCTTCCGTATTTTCTTCATAGCTTTCTTGCTGGCTTCCTTTTTCATACTGCCAAGTATATTTACGGCTCTTTTTTAGAACTTAATTTTAATCAACTTTTTTTTTTCATTCGTAGAGTTCATGTCGGGCATGATCTTCGGAGTGTACCTGTCCATGATTCTGTTCCTGTTTGTGTGTGTCTCTGACTCCATTCCCGAGCCCACAAAAGCTCCTCCACCAATATGCGACAAAGTTTTGGATGAAATGTCGGCTGAAGCCATAAAAGAGGAAAGTCGCGCAACATTTACAAAGGTGAGAACCAAAATTAGACCAAAAATTGAAAAAATATTTCAGGTTGGATGAATGTGAGTGTATTACTGGTTTTCCTAGACTCTAGTTTTTATCTGACAATTCTGTTCAGATACTTAATGAGCACTATAATCCGCACACTTCCATGTCAACACAATTCAGACTGTGCTTGTGCGGTTAGATGGTAAAAAATATTTGCAAAAAAATTGTAAAATTTGTGGGACTAACTAGTTGAGACGAGATTTTGAATTTCCTCTTAAAACAAACTTCCGGCTTCCACCTCAGCCGGATGTTGAGACCAGAAACCATGGCTTCACCTCCGGATTTTTTATAGTGATTTTGAACTGAAATTGAAATTTAGACAATGAATTCCAGCCTCCTTTTTTTATTTTTTGGCCGTCTTTTTTTGACAGATTAGAATGTTTCTCGAATTTTAGCTATAATTAGAGGGTATTTTTTCTTTTATAATATTGAAAACAAAAGCTCAGAATGATGTCTAAAAATTGTTTAAAGGAAGTGGGTACTTATAGAAAAAATGACCCTACTAGCGAATACCCTCCCAACGATTCCCTTTTTCAAACTTAAGTAAAAAGTACCCAAATATATTCCCAGACCCGGAAAAATGCTTAAGACATTTCTTAGTCACAACCTCCGTACGCTGGCCTGCCCCGAGCCTAAGGACTAATCCTAAATTTGCTGTTCCGAAAGGGTAGTTACAGCGATTTTGAAAAGTCATACTCTTGGGAGGGTATTCGCTAGTAGAGCAAAAAGATTATAAAATTTGGTAAAAAGTAGAAAATTTCGTCGAAAATATCTATGTACCAATTTGATTTTTTGGAATTTATTTAACTTTTCCTATAATTATACTTTTTCCATATACAGTTAAAATTGGATGATTTCAAAAAAGGTGCGGTAAAATCAGAATCACTGCGATTTTTCTAACGAAATTTTCTGACATATGCAAAAGTTTTCATGTTGAGGTAATTTATAGTCTGAAACTTGTAGTTTTCAGGCAATATGTTGCGTATCTCAAGACCTGAACGAGCCATGTTGAAGCACACTTTCCACACTGACCCAACCCTCACTGAACCGGAGCCAAGAATGCTCACCCAGGTAGTTTCTAAGTGACCAGTCTGAAAAAAAACTAGTCTGTTCAGAGTATCTACGACTTGACCAACGCCTCAGTCAACTCCGACCTAGACGTTTGTAAGCTTTCCCGGGGTTAAAATGTCAATGTGTTTAATGAAGCCAAGATATTCTTCTTTTCAAAACAAATTTAAAATTAATTAATCCAAAATATATATACCACAATTATACCACTATTTCGTGGTAAAGTGACTCATTATTGCTTGCTAGCATATTTTCACACCAAATTTAATTTATAAGAGTGGGTAGCATCGAGGGTTTAATCATGAAAGAAATGAGTATTTTTTAGGGCTCGAAGAAGATGGTTTAGCAGGAAATACCCCATTTGTATTCGATTAGCCTCCTCCAGAAGAAGTTAGACTATTTCCCTCGTCGCTCCTCTACCTTTCAATCATCACAGAAAGAGAATGAGCACAAGTCCAGTTCACCAGCCAGAAGCCACAACATGACGATGCCGCCAGTATAAGAGTGCCAGCTCCGCAGGGGCCGATAGAGAAGACAGTGGCAGTCTCAATTCCATGCAATGGCGCATGATGCACACACTATCACAGTAGGTTTTTGATCTTCCAGTAGAGATTCTAAAAAGTTAGGATTTATGTCTTTCTGACAAGAAAAAATTTTAAATAAACCTCTAAAAAAATGTTTTATTCATTATACTTTTGGTATAAAATATCGTTTCTAGGAATAGGGTCGAGAAGCAGATGCAGAGGATACATTTCCGACGAAGAGAGTTTCTGCAATCGAAAGTGAAGGTGAATTTGTAATCCATACTAAATCAATAAAAAGGTGATTGGAAACGACTTATAGACGAAAGCACTTATGCGAAGATCAGCCTCTGACTTCATGTGACTCCTGGCAGTGGTTATAAAAATGACTTCTCCAAATCAGGAAACACACTGTCAATGGTGTCAGATCCAAATCCACAAGAAAAATACTTGTTTGCCAGATCTGCTCGAGAGAAGGAGCGATGGTCAACAAGTAAATTTATTTAACTTCACAATAATGGGTCATCACGTATTTTTGAATTGGCGCCTTTTTTTAATTTTAGTGTTTTTGTAGTTTGGACACACTTGACGTTTGAGCCAGTTCTAATCTGACCTATTTTGCACCTAAAATCGCCTAAATTAAAAGCGATTTTTTGTAATTTGGACCAGGTATAAGGAAATTTGTTACCTCGATTTCTGACCATATTTCATTTATGCTTATCATGTACAGGAGGTAGAGGATTAAGTGTCGGAAAAAGTTCATCTTTCAGGACCACTGCTCGCTGTAAGCACAGACTGGCGAAATTGATCCTTTTTTTGTTTTGATTATTTACAGCAATTATTGAGAGTATGCATACAACATGATATGTCGTTTGACCAAGAAGAGGAGCACTATTATTTTGTAGAAAAGATTCTCTGAAAGAATCGCAAAATTTCAGAAAATACTTTTTTTGTCAAGTCATATTTCAGAGTGTTAAATTTGGCATATTTTATAGTTTTTCACCAGTTGCTCACCCTTCATAATTTGAACTACTCTATCAGAAAGCCCTGCTATTCTTACGTCTAATTTACTTAAATGACCCAAAAAACAACAGAACAGAAAGTTACGGCCAGTGTTGTTTCGGCGCCGGCGTTGCCCCGGGAAAACAGAGCCGGCGCTGGGGCCAATGAAAAATTTTAGTCGGCGCTGGCCCCGGCGTTGTTTTTCAACGGCTATGACTCCGGCGCTGTTTTCAAAATTTAACAGCCTAATATTGAAAAAGACAATTATTCGACTTACTTGGATATACCCCCCCCCAAATCAACTTTTTTTAAAAGTGTTTCCAAACACCCTATATCGACCTAAATGGCCTCAGGAGTTCAAAAAAGACATTATTTCTAGGTTCTGGTCAATAAAAATTGAGTTTTGCACACTTTTTAACTTTTGACTTTTTACCTGTTTTATCATGTTTTGGTCACTGGAGCTGGGCAAAAATAGTCTCTAAATGCATTTTTGATCAAGAGTCTTGCTCGGATCATGTCTAAGTAAGTGGGTGTGCGCATCTCTAACCAACCAAGCCCCCTATGGTATTGTAAAAAAGTAATTTACATGACTTTTTCACAAAACCAATATCGATTACCTCATTCCTTTCATGAACTCCCCACCCTCTAATAACTCCACCTCACGTGGACTTATTTCTCAGCAAAGGGGAAATACAGCGTGTTCAAGGAATCCGCAGGTTCGGAAATGGCTATAACTTCTTTTCTAGATCGAATTTCGAATTTCTGCTTCCGCCAATCGTTTTCTCTTGACGGGCAACTTCGTTAAGTGTATAATGTCAAAAATACGATTTTCGCTTGGGGTCCCTTGTGGTTCGGTTTTAGCCATCTAGGGGCCACCCACAGACCAGAACCAGAGCCACAGGGTACCAAGCAAATAGTATTTTTTGACATTATGAACTAAACGAAAATACCCGTCAACAGAAAACGATTGGCGAAAACAGGAATCAGAAATTCGGTCTAGAAAACAAGTTAATACCATTTCGAATCCTGTGTACTTCTTGAAACGTCCTGTCTTTCAATATACACACTCATGATGGAGAATATATAGGAGAAATGAAAACGTATGCTGCTAATCGATGTAGATAACAAAAAATTATATTATTTCACTGTAAAAACATAATGTTCAAAAAAAATAAAATTTTTTATAAAATTTACAGCAAAAACAAAATGATCAACCGGCGCCGGCGCAAGCGCCCGCGCCGGGACCTTTTTTCAAAAGAGGTCGGCGCCGGAGGCAAAATTTTTTAAGATAGGCGCTCGCGTTGGCGCTGGGACCTTTTCAAAGGAAGGGTCAACGATGGCGCCGGCGCCGATCTCGGCGCTGGAACAACACTGGTATGGCCAAAAAGAAGATCACCTTCAGCATTTTCTCAAATAAAGTTTTGACGAAAAACTGCTTTTTGCTACGCAAACCTGAGATTCTGACACCGTATTCGTGCTCAACATAGTCGATTGCTTGTGAAACTGCTCTCGGAGTTACAAATTACTTGTCGAATTTTAAATCCGCTCGAGACAAATTAACATTCAAATTCAAAATATTTGACTTTAAAAATGCCAAAATTACAAAAAGCCGTTTTAAAAAGGAATTCAAAAATGTCGCGCAAGCGCGTAAACCAGACTAATCCAAAAAATAATGTATCCATAGCAAACAAATAAAAAACACTTTTCAAAAATGTTTACAACAAAATAAACAACTTCAGGCTGCGCAAAGCTTGCAGCAAATACATGCTAGAGAAAGCTTTTCCAGACCCTGAGTGTTCTGCCCCGAAACGAAGAATTTCACTGCCTTCACCGGATTCTTTGCTTTCCAAACTGTCGCAGGAGTACTTTCTTTACATTCTTCAAAACCTGCAGTTTTCTAAGTAAGTTTTTGGTTCAAAAAGCTAGCTAAAACAACAAAACATTAGGCATCTGGACACAATTATTGGCGATTCGGTTGACAGGAACAGTGAGTGCATCAATGGTACGTGCTCATGGACTTGGGCCGTTTCAGCAACAAATGGCATCAGCCCAAGAGTGAGGCTAGCGATGAGTTTGTGGTCATGGTCAACCTGTTTGCTGCTAGGTAAACTATTTTCACAACGAAAAAAAATAAAACTCAACCATTTGTAGAATTTTCTACGATTTTTGCCGTGATGAGTACTGGTGCAAGGCTGTGCAAAACAAGATTCAAAGTAAACTAGCCACCATTCATGTTGGTTATTTTTTGTTGCGATTTTTTTGGTATCCACCACAGTCGAGATTGGGCTAACTTTTTCTTCAAATATTTTATTCGAATCAGAAAAGAAAAATCAAAGTGAATCCCCAGTGGGAGAAAAATTTCAGGTCGTATGCATAGTTAATTTTTTGTTTGCATTAGGTCCGAGGGGAAATTTTCTAACGCTAATGAAGCTCGAGTGACGCTACAAAAAATTTACATTAGATGCGTCTTAAAAGGGCATGCCCACGCTAATAAGAAGTGGTGCCCGGAAATTCAATTTTTTCTTAATCTATGAACTTCTGTACGGATTTTCAACTTAATTTCTAACAAACAAGGCCTAGAATTAAATTTTAGGTATGCTTTTGTTAAGAACCAAGTTTAAAATCCGTACAGAAGTTCAATGAAATTCAAAAATTTGAATTTACCGGGCACCACCTCTTATTAGCGTGGCCATGCCCCTTTAAGATGAAAATTTGAAAAAAAAACAATGGGCCAAGGGAAAAAATTAAAAATAACAACAGCAAAAACTCTTATATTTTTTTATCGGGTCGCTTGAAATTCAGTATCTTCTGACTTTTAACACATTCAAATTTTAGTTGCCATACTTCATCGAAACTCTTGAACTGTCCAAATTGACATTGGAACAGCCATTCCTCGAATTCCCAAGGTCTACTCAGCTACCGTTGATGAATGGGGCATATGGGTAGACTTTGAAGTATATTTTTTTTGAATAGTTCTTGCATTTTTTCAACTCTGAATCATTCCGCAGATTCGCTATGAGGGTCTAATAAAACTGATCCTGGAGACTAAACTAAACCTAATGAAATTGAAAGAGCAGAATGACTCTATCGAGTCGCCCACAAGAAACATTGGAGCAGTGCCATTCGCTACCTCAGCACTCCGTTCTACCCCCAGTCGGTATTCGGACGAAGAGATTCCTGAGTCACCAGAGACCTCTCCAGACGAAGAGTTTGGATCCAAGGTGAAAAGGGAAGATCATGGGTAAGAATACTGACTTTATATCAAAAATTATTTTGACGTATGCCACAATTTCAGTAATGTCAAAAAGAAGACTGGCAAAAAAATTCTGAACTTTGTGGACAAGATCACCCAATCCAAATATTTCAAAGAAGCTACTGAATTGAAGCCCATTCGTAAAATGATGGAAGAGGTTTGTTATGATTTCTTAAACGATTTCACTTATATATATTCGGTCCAGAAGTCTTATGATAAATAATAATTATAGTCCTGCTTTTTTCAAATCCTGCTCCATATCCCTTGTTTCGTGTCTTCAAAAACTTAAAAATTGCATAATTTGTCTAATCAGTGTTTCGATGTGCTCACTCTGAGGGAAAACCTGAGTCACTCTAACTCTCAGGGTTCTTTTTCATTTCTCACTCTCTCTCTCTCTCACTGACTCTGAGGACAAAAAAATTATTCTCACTCACAGGCAAAAAAAACGTCCTCAACCTCAAAAAATCTTCGATTTTAGCTTGACTCTCGGTGAGATGCTGCTGAGATTTTTTTTGCAGATTTTTATAGAGCACCCGGGGCTATATAAAAGTGCGCCAATATCTCCAGATCTTGGCCGAGTACTTCGAAGTTACCGAAAACCATGATACGGATATACGGGTTTCATGCAGGGATGAGATTTTCGCCCTTTTTGGGGGCAAATCGGGACTAAGAATAGTCCCTAAAATGTCCCATTAGTCCCAAAAAGGACTATGGGACCAAGCGACTTTGGTCCCAAAATGGGACATAATCCCTTTTTGAGACTATAGTCTCGCTATGAAATATAATATTTTATGGTCGGAAAAAGAGTTTTGATCTTTTAGGGCTTTGTATATGTGTTTAAACGTTTTCCTTTATTTCTCTATATTGTATTTGGCATGTGTGAGTGGGTGGGTGATTTGCCACTTTTGTATTCAAACCCAATTTTCGGCCAACTTTTGTAAATTTATGCTGCTATTTTTTCGGAACCTTAAAATTCAACTTCTAAGCTTTCTTTAAGCAGAAAACCGAAGAAATGAAGTGGCTCTAAAAATATTGTTAAGTCCCTCAAAATCGGAGATGGTGGATTTCAGCCTGGATTTGGTGGACTTTCGTCCTCAAGTCAAATTTCTGCCAACTTTTTCTTTTCGGAACTCTAAAATTCAAGTCTTAGCTTTCTTTTAAGAAAAAACCGTACAAGTAAGGTAGCTTTAAAAAAGCTTTTCGATCCTCCGAATTGAAGATGGTCGATTTTTGACTGGATTCTTGGTGGATGTTTGTGTTTAAGCTCACATTTCTGCTAATTTTTGCTAATTTATGCCAGATATATTTTCGAAACCCTGAAATTTAACATCTGAGAAGTTTTTTTAAGCACAAAACCAAGGATTTTTCAGCTTGGTTTCTAACAAAACAAGGCCTAGGACTTAATTTTGGTATAGTTGTGTAGAAAGCAAGGTAAAAATTCCGTGCACAAGTTCAATGATTAGGAAATTTTTTTGAATTAACGGCGGACAAACTGTTGTTGGAGACGGCAATAGCCCTTTAATAAGCCACCCCGACTTTGTTTTTCACAGCTTTCTCGGCTTATTATCAAAATAATGAGTTTATCCTTCTAAATCAGAAAATCTGAGCATGGTGGATTTGCATGTAAAGTGTTGTTCAAATTCAAAACTCACTAACATATTTCAAATTCTGCTCGATATAAAATATATTTAAAATTTGAAAGATTCAAATTTATGAATATTTGTTGTCTTGAGCGTCACAAACCGGTATAAATTCACGAAAATTGGCAGAAAAATTAGAAAGTCCACCCAAATCCAGGCTGAAATCAACATCTCTGATTTTTGAGGGACTTAACAATATCAATATCATCTTTTTGACCATAAAAATATTATATTTCAAAACGGGACTATGTCCCATTTTGGGACCAAAGTCGCTTGGTCCCATAGTCCCTTTTTGGGACTAATAGGACTTTTTAGGGACTATTTTTAGTCCCGATTAGTCCTTTTTTAATAAGGAAAGGGCGAAATCTCATCCCTGGTTTCATGGGGTTTCGGTAACTTCAGGGGACCTGGTCTCCCTAATTCAAAAATTTGCAAGCTTCTGTAACATAATTTTCAGATATCATCTACAAGGCTAATCTGAATGTGGAAATAACTGCCCTGGAGGCACCATGACTGTAAATGTGCCGCCTCCGCCAAGTGATCGACTTTTGGTAGACTTTTTATAAAGCCTAAATATGATATTAATTTGATCAATTTTTATAGGTATGGCTTTCGCAAACCTTAAAGTGTTCAAGATAAAAGCAGTGCCACAAGTGGGCGACCGCTCAGTTGTTCTTTCTACAATCAGTGACTGGATTGAGAACAAAATACAGTTGGTGTTGGAAAAGAATTTAGTATTCCTAACATGGACGACATAGTCATTCCGTGCTTTCTGGCAACGAATTGCTGCAAAGAAACTTAAAATAAGTAGAGTGAAAACTTTATTGAAGTGGTACGGGTGTGTAGCTTATATAGTGGATTAAATGTGACTACTAATCATAGTTTAAATTGTGCAAAATGTATTATGAATGAGTATGAAATCCCTTTACTGTTGTTGGCAATGAGGGGCAGCCGACGATTGCGCCATTTCAAATTGCGCCAATTCAGATTGCGCCACATTCAAATTGCGCCAATGCAGATTGCGCCACTGCAATTGCGCCAAAATCAGATTGCGCCAAAATCAAATTGCGCCACTATATACTCTAATTAAAGTTAAGCAAATGTATTTTTAATCTGATCTCAACGGATTTTGTTCCCTTCTAGTATTAGGGTGACTGTTTTTATGTCCTTCAATGATCAACTTCAGTAAAATGACCAGAAATTGGCAGGGTTGTAATGGCGCAATTTGCAGTGGCGCAATTCGATTTTGGCGCGCAATTTGCAGTGGCGCAATTTGCAGTGGCGCAATCTGAATTGGCGCATATTTGAAATGGCGCAATCGTCGGCTGCCCGCAATGAGGGCACATATGCTTTAAAAGTGACCTTTATGTACATTTTTCTATCCTGATCAGTAAATTTACTTATATTGTAACTGCAGTTTATTGTTTGGAAAACAATACAGTCGACCTCAATTTAGCGACCCACTAGGAACCGCACATAGAGGGTTATTCAATTAAAGAAAGGGAGATGGTAAGTAGTTAATCGAAGGCCCTGGAGCATACCTGCACGCTGAGAAAAATCGGCGCCGGGCGCCGACCAGGCGCCGGGTCTACTAAAAATCGGCGCCGGGCGCCACAATAAAATTCGGCGCCGGCGCCGACGCCTAAAAGAGGAAATACGGCGCCAGGCGCCGGCATCAAGCCATTTTGTAAATAAAATTTTCAAAAATATCGTGTTAAGGTTATTTTGCGCAAGTTCTTACACCACTGTGGAGTAAAATCCGGAAAAGAACTATTTTTCAAATTTATTGCCTCTTTGGAATTTCAATCACAGCTGATCAAGCTGGAGAGGCAATCTTTGGCAACAAGTCGACGAGCAACGAGTCGAGGAAATAGTATCTAAATACTATCTGAAATAGTAACTATCTTCATCAGATAGTGGAGAACATCAAAAAAAAAAGCGAAAACCGGTGATGAAATTTTGTGATTTACATGTGATAAACATAAAAAATAAAAATTCACTATAAGATTAAAAATAACTTGTCTGCAAAAAATCTGAGAAAATTTTGAATTTACTAAAACATTGTCAAGACAGCTGAAATCTTAACATCAGGCGCCGGCGCCGGCGTCGCAGCTGAAAAGGCGCCGGGCGCCGGCGCCGCAGCTGGAGTGACGCCGGGCGCCGGCGCTGGCGCCGGCGCCCGTGCAGGTATGCCTGGAGCTCTAAAAAAATCAGTTCCATGGATGATGAATAAAAGGTGTTATCAAAATTGTAGTCGCTAAATCGAAGTTTGACTCTATATGCAAACATCTCTGCATGAGAATATTGCCTAATTCTAATATAACACCATGGCAAGGACCAGAATACCGTATTTTCTCTAATATACCGTCGGGTCGGTCTATTTTTCAACCTATCTATAGGGGGTCGGTTTATTAGAGAGGGTCGATATATTGTTAGACATCATCGCCCAAAGTCGCGGCAAAAAAATTAAAACAATTTTATTAGTACAGCATTAGCATGCCGTATCCTTTCCTTAAATCTCGTGCCTATGGACGGTAATAGGGTTGTTTTAGTGACCGATGACTTAAAATTCCAGCTGCTTACCTATAAGTCACCGAAAACTCGGTGACTTATAAATCCCGTCATAGTCAACGACAATCACCAGCTCCCCCTCATCCAACAACTCCCCCCTCCCCGAGAAGGGTTGGAAAATAATCTCACAGCTTATAATAAATGCTGACTCAAAAATAGACCAGAAAGAATGTAAACGACACCGAAATGGGCCAAATTTTGATATTATATAGCATCTTGGGCGGCTCTGCGGTATTTCAGGTTGACTTCTATCTAATCTCAGGTGGACGTCGCAGCATCTCACGTGCATTTATATGGCAATTTAGGTGACTTATTTCGCATCTCCGTGGACTTAGATGGACTTCTACGGCATCTCTGGTGACTTCTGCAGTATCTCTGATGGCTTAGGTGAACTTCTGCCATAACTCAAGTAACTTTTCACGTCCTTTCAGGTGGACTTCTACATCGATTCAGTGGACATCGACGACATTATTGTTGAACTTTTCGGCATCTCTGGTGGACATCTGCAGCATTCAGGTGGATTTCTATGGCGACTCAGATGAACTCCTGCGGCGTCTATAGTGGACGTTTGTGGCATCTCAAAGTGTCTTCTTTAGCAGCTCAGGTGGACTTATATGGCATCTTGGCGGCTCCTGCGTATTTCAGGTTGACTTCTATCAAATCTCAGGTGACGTCTGTGATATCTCATGTGCATTTATATGGCATTTAAGGGGAACTTCTTTCGCATCTCAGGTGGACTCAGATGGACTTTCACGGCATCTCTGGTGGACTTCTGCAGTATCTCTGATGACCTCAGTGGACTTCGTAACTCAAGTGGGCTTTTCACGTCATTTCAGGTGGACTTCTACATCGATTCAGATGGAGATCGACGCATCATTGGTGAGCTAGGGTCTTCTACGCCATTTCTGACAGACTTCTATGGCGATTCAAGTTTACTTTCACATTAATTCAAGTGGAAATCTACGGCATCATTGTTGGACTCTACGGCATCTCTGGTGCACTTATACGGCATGTTTGATAGACTCAAGTGAACTTACAAGTAACTCAGGTGTTCTTCCGCAGTATCTCCATGTCTAGGTAGACTTCTGCGGTAACTTAAGTAAGCTTCACGGTGTACTAGGTGGACTTTTACGGTGACTCAGGTAGACTTCTACGGTAACTCAAGTGGGCTGCTGGACTAAAAACGCACTATCGCGACATCTCAAGTATGTCCACGGCCATCTGAGGTGGACTTCTTTGGCGACTCATGTGGGTTAAGTGTATTTGCTGCATCTCAGGTGGAAGCTCTGGCATCTCAGGTCGAGTTCTGGGGCATCTCAGTTGGACCCTACGGCCGTGTTTGGTGGACGTGGGCAATTTACGGCATTTCAGGTGAAACTCACTTAACTCTGTGGGACTCTACAGCTAATTCAGTGTAACATCACGGCTCATTAGTGGACTTTTACGGCATCTTAAGTGACTTCCACGGCATCTCTGATAGACTCAGGTAGATTTCTAGGTGACTCAGTGGCCTAAATAAGTATCTCTGAATATCCTCAAGTGGACTTTTACGGCATCTCAGGTATCTCTTGAGCGACTCAGGTGAACTTATATGGCATCTCAGGCAGACCCCTATGGTATTCAGGTTGACTTCTATCAAATCTCAGGTGGACGTTTGTGGCATCTCAAGTAGTCTTCTTTAGCGACTCAGGTTCACGTGGGCATTTTACGGCATTTGAAAATGGATTTCTGTTTCAACTCCTGGGTAACTTTTACACCCATTCAGGGGACATCAACAACATCATTGGGTGAACTTTTACGGCATCTTAAGTTGACTCCATGGCATTCTTATAGACTCGGGTAGACTTTCTAGGTAACTCAGTTGGGCTAAGGAGAGTTCTCTGAATATTCTCAGGTGGACTTCTAACGGCATCCCAGGTAGACGTGTGCGGCAATCCAGGAGACTTTTACAGCAGGTGGACGTAATGCGGCCGCTCTGATGCACTTCCAGGCACACTCTAATGGCAACTTGGTAGAAACTCTTAGCGGCAAATACTGGTGGTTTTTCACACTAATTCAGGTGGAACATCTATGGCAATCATTAGTGGACTTCCTAGCGACTTAACGTGGACTTCTGCGGGAATTCCTAGTGGACGTCTGCGGTGGTCAGGTAGACTTTACACAATCTCTGATGGACTCATCTGAACTTTTCAAGCAGCTCGAAAGGAGACTCATGCAGCATCTCAGGTTAACTGCTTGGTGTATTTGCGAAGTGCTTTCTCTGACAACTCAGGTGGACTTATGCGGCAA
>SADC01001110.1:0-21390 GCA_004194705.1 Ditylenchus dipsaci | reverse complement strand
AGCTGGGCCAAATCATCTTGATTTCTTACTAACTGGGCCGAAAAGCATTTTGATTTTTCACCAACTGGGCCAAAAATTGATTTGATTTTTTACTAACTGGGCAAACACTAATTAGTATTTTATCAACTGGGCCGAATACTCATACCATGCAAATCCCGTAAACCACTTTAATTCATACCGAACAGCTCTAAACGAGCCTATACAGATAAACCGATGAAAAAGAAAGATCGGGGACTCTTTAACTAGAACGGTGACTTTGGCGCAATCTATCAAAATTTAAATTGCTATTTGGCCCAATTGGTAAAAAAAATCAGAATGCCTTTGGCCTAGTGGTAAAAATCAAGTTGCTTTTTGGACGAGTTTGGCGTTGCGCCAATTGGCTGGAGGTTTAGAATGTGACCTTTTTCTAAAAATGGTCAAAATCAGTTTTTTTTAGTTGTGTAACATTGTAAAAAATGCTTCAGCATTCATTTTATGTTTTGGAAAGCCAATTTTTCAAAAAAAAAAAAATTTTGGGGGGGGGGGGGGGGGGGGTATCATGGTTTTTTAGTCAAAAATTTGAAAAAATTTAAATTGGCGCCTTTTGAATTTAAAAGGGAATAAGGGCTGTATTGGGAGGAAGGGAATAAAAGGGGGCCACTTTTATGGCAGAAACAATATAAAAGTAAATATATGTATTCTTCGACTGCCTCACCATGTTTTTCAACTGGGCCGTGGCAAAAACAGACTCTATATGCATTTTATGATCAAGAGTAATTCTCGGAATCATGTCTAAGGTAAGTGTGTGCGCGCATCTCTAACTCTCAAGCCCCTGCGCCCCTTCGGGGGCGCAGGGGGCTTGAGAGTTCAATGGTTAAGAAAAAAAGTTTGAATTCCCGGGCACCACCTCTTATTAGCGTGGGCATGCCCCTTTAAGACCCTCTTTCCAAAATGAAAGCTAAATGAAAAGGCTAAAATCTGTCAAGGAACTTAAAAAAGACTTCGGGAGAAAAATCAATGGAACGAGTAAACAGCCGACTGCGGAAAAAGTAAGAATGAATTTGAACGTGTACAAACTTGGCGTTCTATTAAGACGTTTCGTCCATAAATTCCCGCTTGGGAATTTATGGACGAAACGTCTACGAACCCTTCTGGCCATTCGGGGTGGGATTCTGAGGGATGCAAGTTATTTTCTGACTAAAAATTCGATTTCTTGCGAAATATTGCAAATTTGGTTGGTCTTGGACAGAAAAGTAAATCAGCTGCAAAAAAAGACGTGAATCAGCTGCAAAAAAAGGTTTGCCCCTTTAAATGACTTCGCAATTATCTCCTTTGGCATCAATTTAGATGCCAGGCAGATCTATTCCTAGTACACATTCATCGAGGCATGTCGGCGACTGCCATTTGCTGTCCATTCTATTCGATCCTGATTTATGATCCAGCTATTGTAAAGTTCTGGCAGTTTGGCTTTAAACAGCCCGTTCCATAAGCGGAACAAACAAATAGATCTTGAAAAAATGGTTGAAGGGTGAAAACAGTACCATATAAGTTTTTTTGCTTCTCTTTATTCGCACAGTCCCGAACAGTTAATCCAATATGTTTTAGCGACACCGGTTTTAGAAATATCACTTGCGTGTTTGACGACTTTCAACTTGAATTTATTTGGGTAGTTCTTTAGTTCCTCCCCATACTCGGATTTTTTGAAAAGTGACCCAAAATCACCTCTCGAACTCATTTTTTCTGCACAACAAGATACGGGAATCATTTCTGAACATTTTTTTGAATGAAAAAAATTAAATTTTGTCAAAAAGATTGCCACATGCTTCTTGGGGGTAGATGGTCTTTTTCGGGTATTTTAGGGTCATTTTTGGGTGATTTAACGGGTGGTCAAAAAGTTCCCGATGGATTTTCAAAGCTTCATTTTTTATCATTTTCTTATCATATTTTTAGAAGTTAGTATTATTTTGTAGCCCTGTCTTCCTCTTTCAAACGACATGTCACACGTTTATTTTACTCAACAAAATGACCACCATTTGCATAATACATTTCTTTAATCGTTTTGGAAAGTTGTCAATGGCTTTTTGGATCATCTCTTGTGGAAGTTCGTCCATTCTTTCACCAGTGAAGCTTTTAGGGCAGCAATTGACTTGTGTGGCTTGGAGCATGCTTTGGACTGCAAGTACGGCCATCCAAAGTAGTCCATCACATTCAAGTCGGGGAGTTGGGCGCCCAGTCACCTGATCGCAGCATTGGGGTGACAATGATGCAAATGATGCAAATTGATGCAATGGTGGTCATTTTGTTGAGTAAAATAACGTGTGACATGTCGTTTGAAAGAGGAAGAACAGGGCTACAAAATAATACTAAACTTCTAAAAATATGATAAGAAAATGATAAAAATGAAGCTTTGAAATCCATCGGGAACTTTTTGACCACCCGTTAAATCACCCAAAAATGACCCTAAAATACCCGAAAAAGACCATCTACCCCCAAGAAGCATGTGGCAATCTTTTTGACAAAATTTAATTTTTTTTCATTCAAAAATGTTCAGAAATGATTCCCGTATCTTGTTGTGCAGAAAAAATGAGTTCGAGAGGTGATTTTGGGTCACTTTTCAAAAATCCGAGTATGGGGGGGGACCTAAAGAAGTGCCTTTGTTTGTATACGACTTCAACTTCCTTGGTGTATTCAATACCTCAACAGCAACCGAAAAATTTACGAGATTAGCTTCTTCGATTCTAGCTGGAAGATTGATTTCTGCAGCTCTACAAGAATAATCTGTGGCAAAAAAACGTAAATTCAAATTAAAATGCATAAAATTCGTTCATTTGAAAAAATTGCTTCGGAAAAGAACTTTGTGTAGGTAAAATTGCTTTTTGGCGCCGGGAGTCATTTTTCGATCGACCCTTGAACCTGGGAGTTATTAGAGATCTGCGAGCTATTGGAGACCCGGGAGTTATTAGAAGAAATACGGTGGCTGAACTGACCGTGCCTTTCGTGAAGAAAGGGTTTTATGTTGTATTTTACTCCCGATAATTTTTTTCAAACCGTTTTATTTTTCAAAAAATAAAATTGCTCACTTTGAATCAACAATCATAAGAACTTTAGCATCGCATTTTATGAAGTATTTATAATTTACTAAGACTTTAACCAACAGAAGAAAAAGAACAGGAAAAGAAAATCGAGTCCACAAGAGGCAGTCTTTGTAGCTGCTGATTAAAAACGGCAAAATTTAAAATAGCACAAAACTGATAGAGAAAAAAAAGTAGAAAAGAAAAAATTTTTATAAGAAAAATACTTGGCAAAGACTGCAGGTATTTTAAAAAACACAAATTAGTCTAGTATATCAAAAACTCACACAAAATATGAAAAATAAGCGACAAAATGATTTTAAAAAATCTAAAGACCTCGATGGCCAAAAATTCAAATATACAAAAGAAAAAATGGATTAACAATTTTTGCATAGGCATGTCTTCATTTGTTAGAAAATAGACAATCACTGGTTCAAAAATATGCTGTCCAAAGTTTCTACACAGGAAAGACTTGTGTGGTAGTGCGAGACTTGACATAAAATTTCAATAATTACAGAAATTTAGCAAACAAACAAAAATGCTTATAAACTATAAGAAAATAATTGAAATATGTACAAAATATTGCACAATGTTCGGCCATCAAAAACATATAAAAATACAAGGGGAATCAATTGCGAGGCCAAGAGAAAGACCTTTTGTTCACTGGAATGGCAGACAATTAGTTAAAAATGATTATTCAAAATATAAATTTTGAAACATTAGGAATAATAAAAGGTGATAAGTTTTAAATATGAGTGAAAAGCAAAACTAAAAAGGGCTTTTGAATGAAAATACTTGGCAGTGAATGAGAAATAACATTTTGATAAATAATTAGTAGAAAAATTGCTGGAAGCGAAAAAAAATAAAAAAGATTAGCGTTACAGTCGACTCCCTCCATAGTGTCTTCCCACTACAGTGGTCAGTTAAATTTCATTTATTATAGCTTGAAAGATATTTTTCGTAAAGAACTTCCGTCATACTAGCGTCTCTCTATAAATACTAGCTTAACCCGGTTCCGGTGTCGCCACTATGAATGGAGTCAACTGTAGCTTGTCTCAAAAGTTAGAGCAGTTTTGTATTCAGAGGCTCGATTCTCGTTAGATCCTTTAACCACCGATTGATTTCCACCCGAAAACTGCTGAGAGACTATCTGCAGCTGAGCTTGGATGGCTGCAGTAGCCTCAATTTTCTTCATCTTTTGGTAATTGTACACTGCTGGTCCCCTCCTTTTTGAACCTTGAAGCCCTTTTTGCCCCTTTTAGTTTAAACTCTTTAAACACTGCTAATTTTCATTTTACAGTCATCAAAACTCCAAGCATGAATAATTGTGAAAAATCTCATTGTCCCATTAAAGAGTCGAAGCTTTGACTGTAAATACTTCAACAACTTCTAAAAAATTGCAAATCGCATAAAGAATTTGAAAAAGGCTGGCAGTATTTATTGGAAATTAGGCAGTTAATGGAGCGCAGGATTCGCATGGTACATGTTGCCATCCTCACAGACTACTGTAGTTTGGACATTATTACACTCGCCGACCATAATGCTGTTGTTTGCAGAATTAACAGCTGACTGTTGAAGTCCCTGGAGCATGGCATAAATCAGCGACTGGGAGGCTGCCACCGATTGATTTCCACCCGAAAACTGCTGAGAGACCATCTGCAGCTGAGCTTGGATAGCTGCAGCGAGGTAGTCAGTCCAATAGTTCGAGCTTGCATTTGTATAGTTGGAATACCCAGGTACTGCGATTAGTGGTGATGGCTCTTTTGCACCAAGCCTTGAGAGGCAGAGTTCATTGGAATGTTGACTCCAACGCTGCTCACCCTTCTTTGGGGTTCTATGTGAACTACGCCAAGGGAGGGCGTCATACTGCCAGCCCTGGCTCTGCTGTTGCTGTTACTTTTCATCATTTTGGATGATGGCTGGGCATCCATCGATGGATTCTGAAAATATTTGCTTTAGTTTGATAGAGAATTTGGTTTATTATGATGTAAATGGGTTGGTTATTGGCCAGCGATTGGCCAGGGCATATTTGCCTTTTATCAATTATGATCAGGGTTGTTCCGGCGCTAGCGCCCGCGCTGCCCCGGTAAAAAACAGCGCCGGCGCTAGGGCCAATAAGAAAGTTTGGTCGGCGCCGGATCTGGCGCTGAAAATTTTTGACCCGGCGCTGACCCCAGTACTTTTTTGAACAGCTATGGCTCCGGCACTGTTTCCGAAATTAAACTGCCCAATATTAAAAAAAACGATTTTTCTTAATTTAAGCTGAAGTATTTGAATTTTCATGCTGTTTTCTTTTTTCTATTTTTCGCTTTCTTGTATTTATTTTTCGATCTTTTAGTTTACTATCTCATTGAATATAACCAATGCATCACATGCTATTGATATAAATATAGATTCACAAAACAAATGTATATTAAAGTATTCACTTTTTAACTTCCCACCCTGAAATATCCCATCCCAGACTACTGGTCATAAAGCCAATTCAGGTTTAAATCTCATAAAATAAAAATATTAGCTCAATTTTAATCAAATTATGAATATCTAAATTTTCTTTTAAATTTACTGTAACAATTATTAAACATTATTAAAAAAATATTAAAAACATACTGTTAATAAAAGTGCGGAATTTTTGTAATTTTTTAAAGCAAAAACAAAATTATCAGCGCCGGCGCTGGCGCCGGATCCAAATTTTTTTTGACAGAGGCGCTCGGTACCGGCGCTAAGACCTTATTTTTCAATAGAGATCGGCGCCGGCCTCTATCCCGGCGCCGAAACAACACTAATTATGATTGATGAGGATTCCGATTTTACTGGTTGTTACTGAAAACTTTAAAATTTTTGAGAATTGAACTGTGTAACAAGAACAAAATTTTTGTGGTTTATGAGGGATTTCGGCTATAATCAAGATAATAACGCCCACTCAAGCTAAAAAACACACCCCCACCGGGTTGCCCGTTGACACTTGGCCTTTGTCCTCAAAGCTGACTTTTTGAAAAAATATAAAAAAACAGCCTTGGAGGACTAAGGAAAACTGACTGATGTTTTTCTTTCTTTACTAAAGTGGAGAGGTGGTTTCTTAAACTGCTCCGACAAGTTAGACACCTGGCTTTCTACCCTTTTTGATTCACTTTTACTTATTCTGACACCAACTTGAGATATGCGTTTGAGTGTGAGTCGCTTTCGCCAGGAGTCCTTGCACTCCTCCTCCCATTTTTGATTGTGCTGATGCAGAAGTTCTTGAGTGAGCAATGGTTGCTGATCTTGCTGTGCAACATTGGAAATAAGTGGCTGTTTAGTGACCATCGCAGTTGAGTTTGTCTCGGTTGTGGTTACTGGAACTGGCTCTGTTGACCCACTGTTATCCTTGTTTTGAGACTGGCTCTTCAGCAGACGATGCACATTTTCTAGGCAGTTGATCTGAACATAAATGCATACGATATTAAAATCTGTGAAAAAATCATATAAAAGTTACCTGGTTGTAGGAGAGACTAATATCCTGCAAAGCATCAGCACCAACTTTGGCTGAGGCAGTGTCCTCAGGCAGAGAAGAGCTAGAAGAAATCTGAAAGTCAGAGAATTAGCAATTGGCACCAAAACCTTTATTTAGGTTTCTATTTGGGCAATTGCTCTATAAATAGGTCCAAATAAGCACCCTATTTACAGGTGTTCATAATTTAGCCCAAAATTCATGACCAAAAAACAGCGAAATTAGAGAATCACCCTACATTGTCTGCTTATAAAAAACAGAAAACACTGTGAAACAGAAAACACCACCAATTTTGATTAAAATATTCAACGTCTCAAGCCCAATCGTGTCTCACTAAAATCATGGTGGTTGAAGGGGTGACTTTTCCGTAATGGGGTTAGTAAAAAATTGATACACGAAAGAGTATGTATTCTCTGACCCTCATGGCTTCAGCCAAACTCAACAGCTTTCTTAGCCCAATTATTAATGGATTAGCTAAAACCTATCAAACATCCCTCACTTTTTTTTTATCATGACTTGGATCGAGGAGCCTAACAAAATAAAAATAAACCTTTCGGACAGCATCCTGAGAGGTCGGAGTTGAAGAAAGAGGAGGAGTAGGAGAATTGTTCGAATCGGCGGCAGGTGAGCCAGACGCATTAAGAATCGCATTGGGATCTCCAGAAATATTCGGCAAATTGGAATGGCTGGAGGAAGAGCACTTCGAGTTTGCATGGAATCTTCGAAATCGCTCTTGTCCAAGAATGGGAACCGGCTAAAATGTTTAGAACTGATGGATAAATTGTATCAGAATAGGTTGACACCGAATACTCACTTTTGACAGGAGGTTGTGGATAAACGAATCATGTTGACGCAGTTGCTCTACAGTTGTCTGTACAGAGTACTGAGGTTGCTGGTCTGGCTCCTGATTGAAACTGGCCAACACATGTCGACTGACTATCATTTCAATTTGGTGAGTCCAGGGATTGACGAAGGCCGACCATTCACTGTCGACTCGAACAACACCTGAAATAAATGGTTGAGATGGATTTCACAGATTGATTGAAAAAATCCAACCTCCGTTATAAGTGATCAACCGAAGGCCAGGAGTTGAGACCACTTGTCCTCCACACGTTTTACGTACTAAATAAAAACAACTAATATGTGAATTATAATAAAAAAAGTTGTTTTATTTGTGCCGGTCGCCGAGGACATTTTCGGTCGACCTGTGAACCAGCAGTCCTCCGTCCAGTCAAAGCCGGTCAAGTCGGACGGGACTGGCTTTGACTGGACGGGGGACAGGACTGTTTCCCCGACCAATTGGAAACTTCTGTTCTACACACAGGCTGACCCAGGCGGGGTGCTAGTCGGGCTATAATGTAAAAACCAGTCGAGAAAGAAAAGAACTGCTGGTCCCCGCCTTTTCTCCGTGTCGGGCAGTTTTTGGCTACTTAGTTTGGCTACACCGATTTTTAAGCACCAATAAAGGTCAAAGTAGCTGACAGTTTTACTTACACTGTTGGTGGGCTTGTTTGACTGCATCCACATCTTCAGCATGTATCAGTGCAAACAGCGATTTGCCTGTGATCTCACTTGGGAAATGGCCGAGGATTGGAATTGACCTGCAAAATATACTTTAGGTACGTCCACATAACCTTAAAATCCCGCACCCACACTCAATTAAATTTGAAATAGTCAAAAGTCACGAGTGTGGGAGTGGGTCTGAGCGCTATTGTGAGCGTACCTTTTTTGTCAATTTTTTCCCTTTTTTTATTTTTTTAAATTAATTTGCGTGTTTTTTCTTCTTACAAGACAAATATTTTTTTTAAATTTTAAGTGTCGTTTTGAAAAATTGTCTGTCCTTTTTTTCTTTTTTCTCGCTGATTTGCTAGATCCAATTGGAAATGTCTGGTCTTGCTTCTATTCCCTTGCAACATTATTAAGCCATTTACACACACACACACACACACATCTCTCCCTTTCAATTGTTTCAAAAAATGCACCAGCCGGTGTCAGTCAGGGTCAAAAAAATTGAGGGGGAGAAGGAAAGGAGATTTGTGGGAAGTGCTGCTAGACTGGCTCAATGCCTGCCACCACTCAAGGCCGTTGTACACACTCTAACTAGTCTGTTACGGGGTTCCTTCTCTTCAATTGCCACTGAAAAAATACATAAAAATCCTTTTTTTCTAAGCCCATAAAATCAGCAATTAACATCTGCTACTCATGTTGCATTTTGAGATTATAGTCTTATCTGGAGACGAGAGACCAAATAAGACTAAACGCTCCTTTTTGGTCTTTTTTGTTCTCGAGCACTACTACTATTTTTAGCCGAGTGGAGGAGGATGGCACCAAGGAAGGGAGAGTGGAGAGAGGGACTCCCTCGCAGATGGGCAGCCAGCCAGCTGACTAGCACACACTGATACGTCATTCCTCAGACAACTGACCATTGGTCAATAGTGGAGAATAATAAAAAGATTTGGAAGAGGAAAAATGAACTTGCTCGTGATGGGAATTGAGCCTGCTATTTTTTGTAAAAAAAATCTGAACTTCTAGGCGCTTAAATTATAGACCAGAAAACAAAGTTTTTCATGCTTTAGAATCAACGTTTTCCAAAACTCAGACCTCAAGTTGTCTGAAATCGTCTATAAATATGCTTGCAGCACCTCTTTACAGGTCACTTTTTTGTTAAAAATTAAAAATTTAAGTGATATCAAGAAAATTTAGACTTGTTTTTCCCATAAAAATCGATTAAAGTTGAAACTTTTTCTCGATTTTTGTTGGGGTCTAATTTTTTTAGTGTCTATTTCAGGATTGCTGTTTGGCCGAATATCAGGCGCTGTTTCTAGCTTTTTAATGCAAAGTGAGCTGAACAAAATGAAATAGAAATCTATAAAATTCATGACGGAAAAATATTTATAGGCCGTTTTAGAAAACTTGAGAATAGCCAGGTGAAAAAATCCAAATCCAGTTACACCCAAATTAGTGACCACGTGCCATGATACTGAAAAACCCAAATTTTGAAAAAATGGTATGATACAGAATTCGATTTTCGATAAGCAGACCTATTTAGCATCCGACTACCAACGCATAATAAATTATGGTATTGTTTCTCGGTACTAAGTGCCAATACACTTGTTGCTGATTATTAGTGACTTGTTTACAAGGACGATTAATTGGGCAAGGGACAACATTAGAATTAGCCATTCCATTTGTGTCCAATTAATCCTGGGGATGGCTTATTGGCAGTGCCAGTAGGGGGCCGGTCTACTGTTGACCACCGCCAGGCACTGGAAGGGACAAGCACCACCACCCTTATGCATATTTATTACACTCACACACTCCCACCCAATTGACTGCAAAGAAGTGTGTCTGGTGTCCATCCACTGGTCAACACAAGGACAGTGGCAGCGGCTGGCTCTACTGCCACCGCTTCACACACATAATGATGATGAAGCTGAGAGAAAGGAAGATAAGCAGGGGTCACTACTGCTTGTCGGTGACTGGCCCCCATTCTCCTTTGTCCAGCATCCACTACTACTGCTGATTGACTGGCTGGTCGGGTGGGTGGTTGGCTGAGAGTGACCAGTTCAACAAGGAACTTTGTGTTCACACTTCTAAGTAGACACACACTCCATGAAAAAGATTAAAAGAGTTGAACTTTGCATGAAAGGTTTCAAATGGATTTGAAATGTGGTATTTGAATATTTGAAAATAATTCAGTTTGAAATTTAGTAAAAAAAGGCTACGAAAAATTGAATATAATGATGTCTTGAAGCTTGAAAAAATTAGGCCATGTTTTAAAGATCTGATTTTTTTAGATACTTTTATTTTTTATAAAGAAAATGAGCACTACACTTTTAAGTCCAGAAATTTTGAAATTTTAGAAAAAAATTTTAAGACATAATTTATTGATAGAAAGCCTTTTTCATTGTCCCAGGATAGTGAATAAAAGTTATAAAAAAAAGATTTACAAAAAAAAATTGAATGAAAAGGCCAATAAAGCAAACACAATATTTTTTATATTTTACAAATGTTTCGGCATTTTTTTTAATGTTGTCGAAAACCAAAAAAGTTCAATAAAACCCTAAAAATGAATAATGATACAGAGAAAAAGTAAATTTAGTTAAGCCATTTTGACGGATTTCAGAATTTATTATCAATTTATTTTTCAGTTGTTAGATGTTTCATACAATTTCTTTGAATTTTCTCAGCCACATTTATGATTGACCATTAAAACTGTGTTGAATACCATGTCAAATTAAACAGTCCACCTAAATCTGAGTAGACTTAAGGATAAAGACTTTGTGGATGGTCATTTCTTAAGCAGGTCACAAATCTTCCCCTTGTTGCTCTCTCCCCTCCATATATCACATTAGGGGAAGGAGTGGTGGTCAATCGGTCAGCAGTGCTGCTCAGCAGCCAGTCACGATTCCTCTCCACTGGGTCATCGTGCTGGCTTTGTGCCAGTCTCCCCCCCCCCAAACAGAGAGGCATGGAATTTGGGTCAACACTCTCCAGCTGGTGATTGGAGGAGATGCAGAGCAGACACGGCACCACTACCCGGATAACCTATTTCTCCTCCCACTTTTTCTTCCAACATCTTAATAAGTCAAAAAAACTTACGCAGAATCCACAAAAATAAGGGCACATGAGGCATTATGGCGGTAGTAAAAGCAAGTTGGCCATTGGTTGCTGGAGGTGTTGGCAATGAGGAACGCACACAGAAGACCATGATGTGCGCAATCCTAACGGCAGCGTTATTTTCTGCTACATTGAATTCGCAGAGGAATTCACAAGCTCGGATAGTGGAGTTGCAGCCCCTGCAAAATATATTGATAAATTTATGGTCCATAGAAGAATGCCTTTATCAGAAACTTGTTTCTGTAGTTTACAAAAAAATAAGTTGAATGCAGTAAAAATACACGTACAATTCGCAAGATCAGAAAAGTTTTGCAAAACCCACCATTTGAGCCTAGCATACATTCTCCTTTTGGCATGTCCACAAAAAGCATTTAAAAGTAGTGTTTGAGCTCCTTTCCCATGCAAATAGTCCAGTAAACAGTCACCAGGATGTAATATTTGAGCCAAGGAATCTTGTGGAGTGGCGGATGGAGACGCCTGACACTGACTAACAGTCCCATCCGGCAAAGAGACCACCAAAGAGCCGAGAAATCGTCTACCGGTGGATTGACTGCTGGAAATAGGATCCGAGGAGTCATTGTCGAGACGAGGTGGAGGGAGTGTTTCATGTCTGGGGTTTGGCTGCTGGGGTAGCAGGGAGATGTACAAGTGCAACTGGACTGTTGCTGATTGCTGGATGCACTGGTGGTTGAGTCAGAGGGTGGAGAAACGGGGTGGTCTTGCTGGGGTTTGTTGGCGAGTGCAGAGCGGATCTAAAAATGGGTGGCACGAATTAGTTAGGGTGAACTGAATGAATAAAAAGGAAAAGCTGAGTGGACAATTTTATTTGGGGGTTATGGAGGTTTGAAAAGAAATATGCAAAAAAGAGAAATTAATTGGATAATTGTGCATGGTTCCACTGGGATTGGAAATTTGCGAATATTTATGCTTAAACACAGTACTAGTCAAATTTAAAACAACGAGTTTTTATTTGAAATGTATTTCTATTTTTACCTATGGCTTCTATCCTAATGTTGCTTAGACTCTAAGCTGGACATGGTCAAGATCCATGGGTTAAATGTAGGTTAAGAACACTATTGGAAGCAAAAAATATTAAAAGGATGCCGGTGTGAATTTGACAAACTTTGTAGTATCGTAATGAAAAAAATACACTTTAAAAACAAATTATATTAGTTTTGAGCTAAGAAACAGGGTTTAATGTTTTGTTCATTTTTAAAAAATAGTTATTTTTGTAAAGAAATTTTAGGAATATCTAAATTTGACAAAAAAAAAATTAATTTTTTGGAAAAAATTTTCAAACAATATTTTTTTTGAAAAAAATGCCGACAAAAGTTTTTTTCAACAAATCGTCTGCTTAAAATGTAGCCGTGAATGTAAGCTAAAATTTGAGTAGTCAATACCAAAATTAAAGGGGCATGCCCACGCTGATAAGAGGTGGTGCCTTAGAGTTCAAAGTTTTTTCCTAATCATTGAACTTCTGTACGAATTTTGAAACCTGGTTTCTAACAAAAACATACCTAAAATTAAATTATAGGCCTTGTTTTGTCAGAAAACCAGCTGGAAAATCCGTACAGAAGTTGAATGATTAGGAAAAAATTTGAATTTCCGGGCACCACCTCTTATTAGCGTGGGCATGCATCTTTAAGTACCAGATGTGTATAAAATCAAAATTTTAAAGTCATTCTACTATTTAGATATTTATTTGAGTGAAAGTCTGAAATTTTTAAGTCTAAAACTAGAAGTGCTAAAAATAAGACTGTATGCCAGCATCAGTTTAACAACTACTGCTACTTTCACAAAAAGAGAAGTAGCAATGGCATATTATTTTTATACAGGCCTCCTACCAGTTGGACTGCCTTGTCCAGCGCCTCCAATGTGCTCAGTTTCATTGTTGGGCGTTGGCCCTGGTTGCCAGTAGTCTCTTTGACCAGATGCTTGATGGAGCGCAGATAGTGCTGAAAGCAAAAAATATACACTTGTTGTAAAACACTAATTTACATATAGTCAACAAACAAAGTGAATTGGCAAGTGGCTAACCTGAAGCCTTTTTCTCCTAACCACAGCATTATTGTTGGTGCTGGTCAGTTGGGAAGAGAATGGCTGCACACTAATTCTTCTCCTTCTCTGTTTCTACACCACCGCAAAACTCTGGTTTTGTGAATCCGGCAAGTGGCGGAATCCCCACTTCTTCCTGACTGTCCGAATATGGGGTCATTGTTGGCAATAATGGTAAGTAGCAAGACTGGCCCCAAGGTTTAGATAAAAAAAAGGTAATACTAATCTACAATACAGCTACTCGAAAATAACAACAACGACGATTCTGCTAAGAAAAGACACTGGCAAGGCAGCTACTGAAAAAATTGGTGTTTGGTTGGTGGAACATATAAAGTTAATATAATACAGAGTTAACAAAAAAAAATTCACATAAAAAGCGAAATTTTCAGACAGTACATAGCTGTGAAATGTCACAGTTAAAACATTTTCGTGTATTTTGATTATTAAAAAATATTACTTATAGCCTAAAATCAGGGCTGCTATCTGTACTTATTAATAAGATTTGTACTTGTTTTAAAATACCAGATCTTTTTTTATTTAGCATTTTACGTCAAAATATTATTTTTTAGCAGTAAAAGAGCAATAAGCACCGGATAAAGCTGGATAAAATAGCCTGTTTTTGCCAAATACCCTAAATGTACTAGTCTAAAAATTTTGAGATATCAGCCCTGCCTATGAGTTATAGGGTTGAAGGAAAATTATGTGGGAAGTAGGTGGGTATCCTTGTAGGCAACCTAAAAGAAAAAATAGCACGTGTTATTTAAACAGTTTATCAACAGTTTATCCATATAAATGCTTAGTAGCAACTACAGTTGAGTCTCAACTTTACGCAAATTTCGTTCGCGCCTAGAGTTCGACTCTAGAGCACTTGCTACCCCAGCACTCGATTGTACTATTTTTTCGCAAAAAGTATTAAATACTGTTTGTTTACACTTTTAAATCATTGAGTATTACGCAAAAAAATTCTGGTAAAAATTTGACGTGTTCCCCCAAGCTAAATCGAGTGCTGCGATCATAGTGCTATTTAGCCCCGACACTTTTACCTCTGATTTTGCAGTCTTTTGTCAGTTATTTTGGCTGTCCTGGTCCAAAATCTCAAGGGTTTTGATTTTGTCAACAGTTTATTAATAACTCAAAAACTTTCGCCGTAAATATCTGGGGGTCTTTGTTTCATTTTATTCTAAAAAAGCAAGCCGTAAAATTGATATTTTGACTATAGTAGAATTTTTTTTGAAAAAGAGTATAAATGCTTAGTAGTCATTTTTTTCCAGGACTCCATAAATTTTGAGCTTTAATATCAAAGCACAAAAGTTTTGGGAAAAATAACCGATAATAAAAGTTCTCAAAATCCAGCATCCAACCACTGAGGCAAACAAATTTTACCTCCTTATTACAAGAAACAAATTAAATACCAAATAAAATCGCCATCTTGACCATCACCCTAACCAAACTTCACACGGTCAAAACCAAATATAGTCAACCAAAATTTGCTCAAGCAAGAGCCAAAAACTGCCCATCCACAAAAGCCAGCAGCCAGGGTATTAATAGTAGCGGTCATCGGAGAGCAAGCTCCTCTGGCTATAGCTGAGCATATTCGAATGGGCAGAGGATGGATTATCATCATGGAGTAGTTGTAGTAAAGCAGGCCTGTACTCTTTTCTTGGCTCCTCCCCTTGAAGAGCAGCACAGTGGCGATCAGCACCAGCATCAACCAACCGACACACATTTTATTATCTGCGGAGAGAAGGCAGGGAGCACTGGGCGACACCACCATGCACACACAGAACAGTGACCACTAGAACAAGGGTGGAACAGAGGAGGGGGCTGTCCGAATGTTATTCCGAGAGAGTAGTAAGAGGAACCACTGGCTGCTGCTGCTGGCTACTCCCTTGCTGCTCTGCCGTTTGGTGCCAACCGCTGTGCGCAAAAAGGGTCAAAGACAAGGCAGTGGAGGTGGAGCCAGGCGCCTTGACTTACTTTCCTTCCCTCCACTCTCCCCACCCTGCACTCGTCACCAAGTGGAACTAAGAGGGGAATTAGGGCTGGATGGTTCCCCTCCTTCTCAATTTGAAATTGAGAAGACAATGATGTTGTTGGAACAATTAAGTGCAATGGTCACTTTGTGATGGGAACAAAGCCGTTGAGTTATTTTTATATTGTACAAAAAAACCAAGACAGACCACAGGACCAGCCTTGGCCAATTTATTCGCCGGTGGGCCACCGGTTGATCTCTTTTCTCAACCGGTTGATCAACCGAAAATCATCAAAGAAAATCATCCGAAAATCATCGAAAATCATCATTCCATCAACATATATTCCGCCATTTGCGATTTCGTTGTGCCAACACTAGAAAAAGGCTACTTTCCTTAATTAAGGTCGATATTTCAACGCCACCCTTGGACACCTTCAATTTTGAGATTTTTATGCAATTTTTTATTATCAGCCCATTCGACTTGAAATCATAAACTAGGCGCAGGCAAACTTTAGTACAGGTCCAACGAAAGTCTGCAATTCATGTCAAATACAAGTACCATATTTTCTCTAATTATAGACTTGTGTCTATAATTTTTCAGAGAGAAAATACGGTGAAAAAGTTAATAAAATAATTTTCTGGTATAAAATGCAAAAATTAGTATTTTTGACACGTCTTATGTGGCAAACGAAAGCTAAGAGTCTCCACAGTCTTCACTCCATCTTTTTTTCACATACACTCGAGTATCGATATAAAGCGAACCTTGATGTAACGCGACCCTTGATATAACGCGACCCTTTAAATGATCCAGCAAAAGGAAGTCAGTAAATTTATCTTCGATATAATGTGAGCCCTGATATACCGCGACCTTTTTCCGGCCCGGGGGGTCGCGTCATATCGGGACTCGACTGTACAAATTCAGTAGTGTTTTTTTCTGGAACGGATCAGTCAGTATTGAGTGAAAGCAATAAAAAAACTCTTCCTGTCACATATTAAACAAAGTCATTGGTGTCAAGCTCGTTTTACGGCTTTATCGGGCAGAACGAAGGTCCACCAATGAAAAAGACAAAGATGCGAATACGCTCAAACTTGTAGGAGAGTGATCCTAGTTTCACAGAGAATTTATGATTTGGTGTAGTTTCTGGATAGGCTCAAATTCTTTTGCACCCAGTAAAGTACTACTTCTCACCAGTAAATTATTTTCACCGGTAAATTTAAATTTTAAACAACATACTTATTTCTGCGAGTCAATTGCTGATTTCTCTCAGTAAATTGCTGGTTTCTAATAGTGAATTTTGGTGATTTGGCGATTTAGCCCATCCGACTAAAAATTCTGATCCGTTCAATCGCTTTTTCGCAAAAAGTTAACACCCCTTTAGTAAACCCGAAAACCCAGTTTTCATTGGCTTTTGACCACTCTGGTGTGATTCTGAGCCTTTCGAGTCATTTTCTGACTGAGAAAATCGAGTCATCGCAAAATTTTGACCTGAATTGCACAAAACAAAACTGAAATTCACTGGTAAAAATCAGTAATTTACTGGGAGAAATCAGTAATTTACTGGTAGAAGTAAGTATCTTGTTTAAATTTTTAATTTACTGGTGAAAAATAGTATTTTACTGGGTACAACTAGCGATAGCCTTCCTGGATATCCTTATTTTCGACACTAAAAAGGCCAAAACTTCGCCTAAAAATCACCTCTAGCTAAATGGTTAATATAAAATGAAAGAACTAAATCTTGCGGTTATTTTGCCACTGAATACAGCGATAGTGTACCATAAAATTG
The DNA here is from genome assembly GCA_004194705.1 of Ditylenchus dipsaci. Classification (NCBI taxonomy): domain Eukaryota; kingdom Metazoa; phylum Nematoda; class Chromadorea; order Rhabditida; family Anguinidae; genus Ditylenchus; species Ditylenchus dipsaci. Next base: position 4,422 of record SADC01001110.1, on the reverse strand, counting down.
CGACAAATTATGCTTAATCAATATAAAAGTTGTAACGTAACTTTTCTATAACTTCTTTCCCACTTATAAAACCTCGATTCTGACACCGGATTCGTATAAAACTGTTTTTGAAATTCTGCTTATCCCTTATCACGGACTACATTTTAAGAGCATATTTTCAGAGACTTTTCTCCCTTTCTTTTATCAATTTTATGTTGCTTTGTAAATTTTTAATTTAAAAAAAAGAAAATTTCTGAGTTAAAAATAGGTAAAAAATGTATGTAAAAATTTGAGAATAGACAGTAAGAAAAGTCTCTGAAAATATTCTCTAAAATTTAGTCTGGGAAAAGGGATAAGAACCTATTAAGATATAAATTTTGGTGAAAAACATAATACCATAATATTTTGTGAGTACAGTAGTATCTGGATACCCATAAAAAAGTATTGGTTCAACGCCACATTTTAGTCTTTTTATAGGTATGCAGTCACCCTATATTTTTCGACTATAAGGGTGAGTATCATAGTTTTCACCAACATTTTTTCAAAAAAAAGTTCTCGGAAATTTTCGTGTCTTTTACCTATTTAACCCTTGAATGCACACACTATGATGCGGCCCTTTTTCCCAAAACTAATTACATATTTGACTACAAGTCAAATACGAATATTTCAAAAACACCAAAATTTGATGCTAAAGTGTATGTACATATATCGGTCAGTGCGACAGAGAGTTGTCTCATACAGTCGGACCTCCCAATAACGATCACCCTAGGGAAATGCTCAGGTGATCGTTATTGGGAGGTGATCGTTAATGAGAGTGATCGTTATTGAGAGTGGCATTTCCAATAAAATCAAAAGCTGAACGTTAATGAGCATACCTGCACGCTGAGAAAAATCGGCGCCGGCGCCACAATTAATTCGGCGCCGGGCGTCGGCGCCGGCGCCGACGCCTAAAAGAGTAATACGGCGCCAGGCGCGGCATCATGCCATTTTTGTAAATAAAATAATAGAATGTAACAAAGACTAATCTAACATTTTATGTTTTTAAATAGAAATTTTTGTATTAGGAATAGCAACAATTATGAGAAATTCACCACTGCGGAGTAAAATCCGGAAAAGAACTATTTTTCAAATTTATTGCCTTCTTTGGAATTTCAATCACAGCTGATCAAGCTGGAGAGGCATCTTTGGAAACAGTGAACAACGAGTCGAGGAAATAGTGGATAACTATCTTCACAGATAGTGGAGAACATAAAACAAAAGCAAAAACCGGTGATGAAATTTGGTGATTTACATGTGATAAACATAAAATAAAAAATTTACTATAAGATTAAGAATAACTTGTCTGCAAAAAAATCTGAGAAAATTTTGAATTTACTAAAACATTGTCAAGACAGCTGAAATCTTAACATTCAGGCGCCGGCGCGCAGCTGAAGTGGCGCCGGGCGCTGGCGCCGGCGCCCGACTGTTAAGATTTTTTAGCCGGCGCCCGTGCAGGTATGTTAATGAGAGTTTTTGACTTTAAAGGGGGGGGGGGAGAGCCATTTAGGTTTGGCGCAGTGCGTAAGTGCTCGCGTTTTTTGGCCCAAAATAATGTTTTTTTGGTGTTGCAGGTTCAGTCCCACGTAGGGGCACACTATTTTTTTGGCTTGTTTGGCCAGTTTAGAGGTTATTTGGGTCGCTGATCCCGATTCTGGCGTCAAAAAGTCTAACTACTCTAAACTGCCCAAAAAAGCCAAAAAAAATAGTGTGTCACTACGTGGGATTGAACCTGCAACACCAAAAAAACACCATTTGGGTCAAAAAACGCGAGCACTTACGCACTGCGCCATAGAAGCCACTTTTTCAAACCTAAATGGCTTCCCCCCCCTTTCAAGAGAGTTTTTGACTTTTTTTGAGTCTAAATTTCAGCAAAAGTTCAACACCATAACATTTCTATTTCAGTGATTGGTCTGAAGGAAAAAATAAATAAACGCAACACAAAAATACATAATGAGGCAATCTTCAAACAGTATTTGGGTCGGCTATGTGTGTTTGAGTCTCGCCCTTTTGAGTAGTTCCGTTGTGCAGTTATAACTTTTTTTCTGAAAGATTTTTTATGAGGTGAGTTTGTACTTACCGTATTCTCTCTATTAGTTCCACACTCTCTATTAAACCCACACGCCCAACTTTGAGGACCTGTATCTCAGCTCAGAGAAAAAATTTAACAAAGCTGTTTTTTGCGGTTTCTTAACTCTCATGAGCTCTACTAATTCCGCTTCTCAATTTTGGTTGAGCACCCGAAAATCGGCTAAAGTTTAGAATGTGACCTTTTTCTAAAAATGGTCAAAATCAGTTTTTTTAGTTGTGTAACATTGTAAAAATGCTCAGCATTCATTTTTATTGTTGGGAAAGCCAATTTTTCAAAAAAAAAAAAATTTTCAATCCACAGGGGGGTATCATGGTTTTTAGTCAAAATTTGAAAAATTTAAATTGGCGCCTTTTGAATTTAAAAGGGAATAAGGGCTGTATTGGGAGGGGAAGGGAATAAAAGGAGGCCACTAATCACACAGGGGCCACTAACAAGAAGATGTTGAACATAGTTTTGAATACTGGGGCCTACCGCATAAATAAACTCTGGTATGCATGCTTTTTCATGCATCCAGAGTCACTTTCGAGTGATTTGTGTCTAAGGTATGTGGGTGTGCGCATCTCAACTCCAAGCCCCTAAGCCCCCTGCGCCCCCGAAGGGGGCGCAGGGGGCTTGAGAGTTAGAGATGCGCGCACACACTTACCTTAGACATGATTCCGAGAATTACTCTTGATCATAAAATGCATATAGAGTCTGTTTTTGCCACGGCCCAGTTGAAAACATGGTGAGGCAGTCGAAGAATACATATATTTACTTTTATATTGTTCTGCCATAAAAGTGGCCCCCTTTTATTCCCTTCCCCTCCCAATACAGCCCTTATTCCCTTTTAATTCAAAAGGCGCCAATTTAAATTTTTCAAATTTTGACTAAAAAACCATGATAACCCCCCCCCCCCCCCCCCCCAAAAATTTTTTTTTTTGAAAAATTGGCTTTCCCAACAATAAAAATGATGCTGAGCATTTTTTACAATGTTACACAACTAAAAAACTGATTTTGACCATTTTTAGAAAAAGGTCACATTCTAAACTCCAGCCCGAAAATCTCGAGATCGACCCAAAATTTTCCGATTTCGGACGATTGAAAAATAATCCCACATGTGGAACTATAGAGAGAATACGGTATTGGAAAGCTCTTTCAACGGCCGAGCACCTTTTGCATAAAGATCTGGGTTTGTTGCAAGAAACTTTTAAGATTTTGCCTTTACAATTTAAAAATTTATTTTGATATGGTGTGATGGTGTGGTTGATGGTGTGATTGATATGGAACTCAAGACAATAGCGACGATAGGCGCCTTTTGCCAATGTAAAAAATATAGGAAACTGCAAAAATAAGCCAAAAACTTGAAACTTTGTGAACTATTCATGGCGGCTATTAAAATAAATAACATTTTGCATGGGTGAACGTTATTGAGAGTGTCTATTATGAACCCGGGACCGACCTCAGCTGATCGTGATTGAGAGGTGATCGCTAATGGGAGTGATCGTTAATCGGGAGGTCAGTTTGCCCTTATTTAAACAGACCAACCAAAAGTTTTTTCGGTGATCGTTAATGAGAGGTGATCGTTAATGGGGGTGATCGTTATTGGGAGGTTCGACTGTATATGGGACAGTAAAACGTTGATTGGAGTTGATGAAACGCTTTTTTGGGCCAGGAGGTGAAAGGAACTTTTCCCGCTCTTTGTTGTTGTTATTATCTTGGTGAGTGAGAATAAAGAGGTCAGGCATGGATTTCAACGAGCAAAAAGAGGATATATGGGTGTGGATGTGAGTCCACCTAGCACCTAAACCACGATCTCTTGAAAAAGATGTGATGATAAAGGTCATCACCCCTTTATTTCCCGCCATTTAGGATAGTAAGTATCTATCCAATTTGATGTCATGCTACACTACAATGTCTGAATTTAAGGCAGGCAAAATATCTCATCAAATTTGGAGATACAGTAAAAATTATTTCTAACGTTTCGTCGAAAATCCCTGCTTAAACACTTTCTGTAACACCGACAAAAAATATCGGAAATTTTCGTGTCTTTTACCCATTTAAAGCCATAAAAACTTCAACACCGACTGTAACGTTTGACTACTTGTGGGTTTTCAGACCTTTGAGCACGATGATCGAAAATCAAACCTTCTCGCTAGAGTACAATATCTTAATTATCCCAATTCTCACAGCGACTCTTCAAAAACGGATATATTTTCTTTCATGCTGGTGAGCAATGTTATAACTCAGCTCAGCACTTTCTTTATGCTCACAGAAGAACTGTGTCTACTTGAAGCCCACCTCTAATACAAACCCATGTCACCAGGAAAGTCGAAAAA